>ML664216.1:399472-518297 GCA_007570785.1 Antilocapra americana
TTCCTTTTGCTGTCTCGCATGTTGGGTTCTCGTTACTGTCTTCCTAAATTCCATATATATGTGTTAACCAAAAGGGAACCTCTGGGTTGCTCTGGGTGTCAGGCGGGAAGGCGTGAAGGATCGGAGACCCACCACCCAGCCGTGCCGCCCACATCGAGCCAAGTGCCCACTCCCTCTGCTCGTGAGGAGGGAGTCATTTTTCATGCCAAGGACAGACTTTTTCAGAGGCATTAATTACCATCAGCCCACACACTATTTCATCATTTCTTTCAAATTGCCAAGAAGGGGTTGCCGTGTGAAACCTCAGGCTCAGAGGACATTTGGTAAGCGGATCGTTAGAAGTTATTTAGAATATTCTAGGGGGGCGGATGGTGGGAGGCAGACGCTGGAAAATGTTACATGTACCTACTTTCCATATCGTTTTACAGTTACTTCTGTCCACCCAGTGACCATCTCCGCTTTGGCAAAATGCACACCAGCTTCAGCGATTCCAAAGCAACTCCCCGCACCCCCGCATTCATGCTTCAGTGTATGAACCAGCTTTTTCTCTTTTCTTCCTGCATCTTTCCACAGAGGAAGATGCCTAGTCCAACGCGGACATTTACTTCCACTTATGTTCTATTGATCTCTCACTTTAAGTTTTAATAACTACAGCAAAATATGCAAAACATAACCCTTATCATCTCAAATATTTAAAGTTTAACTTTTGGTGGCATTTAGCACACTCACACGGTTACGCAATCATCGCCAACATTCCATCTAGACCTCTTCTCAGTCTGCAAAACTGAAACTTTCGGCTTCTTAAAGGACACATACACCCATGGTGATATCATGACAATGTATGGCAAAAACAATTTAAAAAAATAAATTTAAAAAAAAGAAAAATAAAGGACACATCCTGTTTCCCACCCCCAGCCTCAGGAAACCACCATCTACTTCCTGTCTCTATGAATCGGAGTTCTCTGGGACCCTCATAGGAGTGGAATCCTGCAGAGTGTGTCCTTCTGTGACCAGCTTATTCCTCTTGCTGCAGTGCCCTCAAGGCCATTCCGCACTGCAGTACGTGTCAGAATCTCTGCTCTTTTTAACACTGAATGATGTTCTACGTATGTAAAGATCACAGTTTATCCATCATCCATGGTCGAACTTGAATTGCTTCCACTTTGGGCTAATTGTGAATAATGTTGCTATGAACATAGATACATGAGACCCCTTTTTCAACTCTTTGGATGATATACCCAGAAATGGAATTACTTTTAATTTTTAACTAAATTAAAATGTTTAATTTGATTTAATTTTTTTTTGAGGAATCACCATATTGTTTCCATTGTGGCTGCACAGTTTTACATTCCCAACAGTGCGCAAGGATTCCAGTTTCTTCGCATCTTCACAGCATTCCCTATCTGCTCTTTTGCTTCGTTTTCACAGTAGCTAGCCTAGAGGGTGTGAATGGCATCTCCTTGTGCTTTGATTTGTGCTTCTCTGACGATCGCTGATGTTCAGCAGCTTTTCATGTGATTCCTGGCCATTCGTGCTGTCTTCTTTGGAGAAACGTTCATTCAAGTCCTCTGTCCATTTTTTTTACGGGGTTGTTGTTTTCGGTTGTTGAATTGTAGGAGCTCCGTATGTATCCTGGATATTAGCCCCTTTATCAGTACACGATTTCCAAGCGTTTTCTCCCATTCTCTGGCTGCCCTTTCCCCCTATTGAGTCTGTACTTTGAGGCATAAACGATTCTGTTTCAATGTGGTCAGTCTCTCTGTTTTTCTTCTGTGTCAGCCTCCCTTCCTCTTTGCGCCCCCATAGCTGTCCCTGCTCTGCCGTCCTCTCCTCCATCCTCATGAGCTGGTGAGCTCCTGGAGGCCTCGGGCTTTCTGGGCAGCCTGTGCTTTGTGGTCTGACTCTCGGGGTTAAAACCCTAGTTCAAACGCTTTCTGACTGACACCAAGCGAGGCAGTTAGCGCCTGCAACTCTGTCTTCTCTGGGAAGCAGGACAGACATCCTAACACTTAGCTTAGAGCATTGTGAAGCAATGCAAAGCCAGGGTGAATTTTCCCTCTGGGCAGAGTCCTTTGAATCCCCTTCCCAGGAGCACGCAGGCTGGGTCTTTATAGTGACAGGCCCGGCGTGCGGGGTTCAGTGAGCACTGGGTAAGCAGGGGATCCCTGCCCTGCCCCCGTGTGACAGTCTTTGCTGATGCCGCAGGGTCTCCTTCCTCGTCTTCTCTGGGCCCACTCCGTTTATACGCAGGTGGGGCCACAGAAGAAAAGAAACAGGTGATTTTCACTGTAGGTACACCTGATAGAACTATCTCATGGTTAAGATAATCCTAAGAAATAAATCACATGTACTTTTCTACCAAAGGTTCAGCAAACTAGGCAGACAAACAGACAGCTGTCTGAGGGGGCTGGTGTTCGTACACGCCGAGGCGCTGTGTGCAGCTGTCCAGGGCCGGCCTGGGGCAAGTCCTCCTGCTTTGTCCCGGATGATTCCAGAGAGCGCTCCAGCTAGAGGATAAGCAGAGTGAGAAAGGACCGGAAGCCGGTCGACAAGTGCACGCTGCTGATCCACTAACAGTCTGAGGCTTAGTATTTAGTTACTTTGCCATAGCTGTCTGCAAGGGATTCTGGGAAAGTCAGTGTTTAGACTTGAGGGGAGGGCATCTCAGCTAAAAGCCTGTTACTCTGCAGGAATGGAGAGAGGTTTCAGATAACAACTGATAATCTTAGCCTTGGAGAATATTGTATGGGAATTTACACTTTGCAAAAACCCAGGTCTACAGTCAGCTGTGTTCACGGCTGCGGAGCAGACTCACGTGGACAGTCACACACACAGGACCGACGACAGGAGACACAAGAGTGTTCCGTTGGGAGGCATCACACTCCACGCTTCATGGCTGATTGCCGGGGTCTGCATCCTGAGGCGTAATCTCTGTGACCTTGAGCAAGGTCCTCGGGCTCTCTGGGACTGGCGCCCTTCCAGCGTTCACACTCTGTGAGGAGCACACGGCCACGGGGGCGTATTTTGGCCTCGCACACCAGATGAAGCTGACACGTAGGAGACCGCCCTGCTGGTCTTGCACACGGGCCGGGAGGGCACCACCCTGCTCTGTGCTGGGGGCAGGGGGACAGTAGAAGCCCCGACACCCAGGGCTTTGGTCGGCTGGCTGTCTCAAGATAAGTAAGAATGAACTAATGCCATTTGCAACCACGTGATGGACCCAGAGATGATCATACTGAGTGAAGTAAGTCAGAGAAAGATGAATACGCATGGTATCACTTACATACGGAATCACTTACATGTGGGATCTAAAATAGGACACAAACGAACGTATTCATGAGACAGAAGCAGACACAGATAGAGAGAACAAACCAATGGCTACAAAAGGGGAAAGAGGGTGGAAGACGGACAAATAAAGAGTTTGGGATTAAGTGTTGCTGTTCATTGCTGAGTCGTGTTTTGACTCTGCGACCCTATGGACTGCATCAAGCCAGGGCCCTCTGTCCTCTACTGTCTCCCAGAGTTTGCTTAAATTCATGTCTACTGAGTTGATGCACACTATTATATATAAAATAGGTAAGCGAGAAGGACTTTCTGTATAGCACAGAGGTATGGAAAATAATGTGAAATATATACATATATATTCAACGGAATCATCCTGCTGTACACCTGAAACTATAGCTGAGGATCGGTACTATGTTTTTTAATACACACCCAGATTCCATGATCAGTTCACCTGAAGATGGGTTTTGGTTGTTTCTGGTTTGGAGTTTAATGAGTAAAATTGCTCTAAACCTTTGGGTACAGTCATTGTATGATGCATATTTTCATTTCTCTTCAGTAATATATGAGTGGAATTTCTGGGTTATGTGAAAGTGTATCTTTAATTTTTTAATGAGCTGCCAAACAATCGCCCCAGAAATATAGGAAGTTTTAGTTTCTTCTTGTTTTCTCTTGGGGGCTTCCCTCATAGCTGAGTTGGTAAAGAATCTGCCTGCAATGCAGGAGACCCCGGTTCAACTCCTGGGTCAGAAGGATCCACTAGAGAAGGAATAGGCTGCCCACTCCATTATTCTTGGGCTTCCCTTGTGGCTCAGTGGGTAAAGAATCCACCTGCAATGTAGGAGACCTGGGTTCGATCCCTGGATTGGGACGATCCCCTGGAGAAGGGAAAGGCTGCCCACTCCAGCATTCTGGCCTGGAGAATTCCATGGACTGTATAGTCCTGAGGTCCCAAAGAGTCAGACACGTCTGACTGAGTGACTTTCCTTTTTCTTTCACTTATTTTCTCCTAAAATTATCATGTTTAAATGTTAGCCATGCCAGTTGTGTGTTTAGCCCTTCCCCACTGGAGCTTTGCTTTGCCTTTGATGTTTACTGATGATGTTGAGCATCTTTTCAGGTGCTTATCAGTCATTTACATATATTGCTCTGTCAAACATTCCCTGAAATATTTTGCTGAGATTTTCAAAATTAATTTATCTATTTTAATTGGTGGCTAGTCACTTTACAATATTGTAATGGTTTTTGCCGTACACAAACATGAACTGGCCACAGCGATGGGGGTCACATGGCGTGTGTCCCCCCATTCTGAATTCCCCACCGTATCCCTCTGGGTTGTCCCAGGGCACCGGCTTTGCTGAGCTTTTAACATAAAATTTGAAATCAATTCCACTGAGATTTGACTTACATAGAATAAAATGCACTCATTTAAAGTGTACAGTTCAATATGTGTAATAATACTTTCTTGTTGAAGTGTTCAAATCTTCATCCCATTTTTTTATTGGAATCTTTATCTTCTTCTTATTGAGTTGTATGAGTTATTTATGTTCAGGATATGGGTCTAAGATTCAGCCGTTTTTCTTGAATAAATGCTCCTTGGACTGTTGCATGCCTATGGTTCATTTACAAAGCTGTTGATGGCTCTGTAGCGTTCTACCTGGCTGCACGGAGCAGCGGATTCCAGGAGGTCCTGCCTCTGCGGGAGGCGGTGTCTGAAAGGACCCTTCCCCACTGAGTCACCTTGGCCTTACTCTGTTCAGGGGCCCTGCTGGTCTATCCTCATGCAAACCGCACCTTTATAGATTAAGACAGGGCGTGGGTGGTGGCTCAGCAGCAGAGAATCCACCTCCAAGGCAGGAGATGCTGAAGATGCCAGTTCTATCCCTGGGTCAGGACGATCCCCTGGAGAAGGAAATGGCACCCACTCCAGTATTCTTGCCTGGAAAATCCCATGGACAGAGGAGCCTGGTGGGCTACGGCCCACGGGGTCGAAAAGAGTCGGACACGACTGAGCGACTGAACACACACACACAATCTCGAAATTAGATGGTATGATCACATGACAATTAATAATAGACAAAAGAGCCAGAATAATTTCAAAAAGAAATCAAATCAGAGAACTTATAAATGAATTTGGCAAGGCCAGAGTACACAAGGTCAACAGTTTATTTAAGATGCCCTCGAGCAGGGTGAGGAAATTCCCTTCTATTCACAGTTTGTTGTGAATTTATTTCTTTTTCCTCCGGGATGAATGCTGAGTTCTGTCAAATGCATTTTTCACATATATTAAGGTCACTTTTATTATTTTTATAATATGGTAAATTAAATTGATTGATTTTTAATGTAAAATCTCGCTTGTATTCTGAGAATAATCGTGACTTGATAATATATTATTCTTTTATACATCACTTGATTTGAATTGCTAATATTTAGCTAAGGATTTTTACATCTATATTCATGAGGAATATTGGTTTGTAGCTTCCTTTTCTTGTAATTTTTTTCATAAATGACTTGGGAAGTGTCCCCCTGCTTTATTTTCTGAGGGAGCTGATACAATATTGGCATCACCTCTTTCCTAAACATGAGAATATTGACCATTAATGCCATCTAGTTTGCAATTCCCTCTGTGAGTAGATTCAAACATAAATTCAATTACATTACTAGCTCAGTCAGTTCAGTCACTCAGTCATGTCTGACTCCTTGTGACCCCATGAACTGCAGCACGCCAGGCCTCCCTGTCCATCACCAACTCCCAGAGTCCACCCAAACCCATGTCTATCAAGTCGGTGATGCCATCAAACCATCTCATTCTCTGTCGTCCCCTTCTCCTCCCACCTTTTATCTTTCCCAGCATCAGGGTCTTTTCCAGTGAGTCAGCTCTTTGCATGAGGTGGCCAAAGTTTTGGAGTTTCAGCTTCAACATCAGTCCTTCCAATGAACACCCAGGACTGATCTCCTTTAGGATGGACTGGTTGGATCTCCTTGCAGTCCAAGGGACTCTCAAGAGTCTTCTCCAACACCACAGTTCAAAAGCATCAATTCGTCGGTGCTCAGCTTTCTTTATAGTCCAACTTTCACATCCATACATGACCACTGGGAAAACCACAGCCTTGACTAGATGAACCTTTGTTGGCAAAGTAATGTCTCTGCTTTTTAATATGCTGTCTAGGTTGGTCATAACTTTCCTTCCAAGGAGCAAGCGTCTTTTAATTTCATGGCTGCAGTCACCATCTGCAGTGATTCTGGAGCCCAGAAAAATAAAGTCTGACACTGTTTCCACTGTTTCCCCATCTATTTGCCATGAAGTGATGGGACCGGATGCCATGATCTTAGCTTTCTGAATGTTGAGCTTTAAGCCAACTTTTTCACTCTCCTCTTTCACTTTCCTCAAGAGGCTCTTTAGTTCTTCTTCATTTTCTGCTATAAGAGATATTTATTTTGTATCATTCTTGGCACAGTATTGCTTTTAAAGGAATTTGCCATTTCATTTGTATTTTCATGTTTATTGAAATACAGTTGTTCTTACTAACCCCTTATTATCCTATTAGCAGCTATAGGATCTAAGATGAAATCACTGCTTTCACTCCTGATATCAATAACTTGTATTTCTTCTGCTTTTAAAAAATAAACGCAGATGTATAGAACAGACTCGTGGACTCTGTGGATGAGGGCAAGGGTGGGATGATATGGGAGAATGGCATTGAAACATGTTAATTATCATATGTGAAATCAATCGCCAGCCCAGGGCTGATGCTCGGGTCTGGTGCATGGAGATTTCCCAGGGGGAGGGAATCGGGAGGGAGGAGGGAGGGGGGCTCTGGAGGGGGAGCATATGTAAACCCATGGTGGTTTCATGTCATTGTATGGCAAAACCAACACAATAAAGTAAAGAAAATTAAAAACAAAAAAGTCTAAGTAGAGTCATCAATTTTATTGATCCTTTATCACTTTCTACTTATTTTTGTCTTTTCTGTCCATTTAAAAATTTCATTGATTTTTCTCTTATCTTTATTGTATCACTTCTTCTACATACTTTGGGTTATTAATATCCTTATTTTTCTCCACTTCTTAATGTAGTTCTTTATTAATTTAAATTTTTTTCTTCTCTGATATAAGCATTTAAATCTCTATGTCAGCTCTACCTCTAACCTACAAATTTTCAGTCATGTTTTTCACATTGAACTTAAAGTAGTTTCAGCTGTTGAAATACTTAGATATTTTCCACATTATTTAGTTCTAATTTAATTCTAGTTTACTCAGAGAAGATAACTTGTGTGATTTCAGTCCTTTTAAATGCATTTTGATTTGTTTTGGCCTCATATTTAATCTCAATATTTCATGTATACTTAAAAAGAAATTTTGGGTGAAGTGTTCAATGAATACAAGATTTATTTGGCTGAAAGAATTGTTCAAGACCTCTATGTCCTTACTGATTTTATGCCTACTTGCATTCAGATAACTTAGGAGCTAAGAGGGCTCTTAGAATAATTATTGATTTCTCTATTTTTCCACTAAATTCTTCATGTTTATTCTTTGGGGTTTTATTATCAGGTCCATGTACATTTAGAACTAATAAGTCTTCTTGATGAATTAATCTATTTAACACTGTAAAATTCATTATTTTTCTCCTACAATATACCCTCTTTCTGAAAATTTTGTCTAGTAACTACATTGCCACTTTATGACTTATAAAACTAGCTAATGACTCAGTATCTATAATATTAATGCAGCAGTGTTTATCATGTTTCTACTTTTCAATGTTCCTTCCTTTTTACATTTAAAGCACATTACATGAAGACATCATGTAACTGTGTCGCATCTGTTTCTGGTCTAATGATCTCTGCATTCTATTTTAATTTAGACCATTTACATTTAATGTCCTTATTTATCTAGTTAGGCTTAAGGCCACTATTTTGCTATTTATTTTCTGTTTGTCCTATCTGTTCCTCTTTAATGTTTTTCTGTTTTGCTTTTTTTCACCATTCTTTGGGACTGATTGAGAAACTTTGGTATTTATTTTTTCCCTCCCACTGGCTTATTAGCAAAACCTTCTTATCTGTCTGTCAGTAGGAGCTGTAGCAAATATGCATAATTACATATGACAACCAGTCTTCAGTAATCTACAATGTCACATGTAGGTAAGAAACCTGGATTGGTATATTTGATCTTCACATTCACCCTTTCTGTTGTCTTCATTCATTTTACTCCATTGCATGTAATGGACTCCACCATTCATTGTTGTTTTCTCCTGTGTCTCTGATAAATGATCTGGTGCTAAATAAGGCCACCTGCCTTTGGATGGCCCGTCAAATATCTTCCCCCTGTGTGTGAGCTGTGGGAATTGTCCATTTTACCATGCCGCAGTTTTCCTTTCACCAATTTTACAGAGTTCTGCATTGTGCCTGTACAGCTAGATATTCAGTCAAATATGCAGTGGGGGTCCCATGGAAATTTCTGGAGCTCCTTTTCCGTATGGCTCCTTCTGTCTGGTGAACTGCACCGTGCACTCTGGCCAGGGCGGCCTTGCTAAACCCCGGTCTGTGTCCTCAGCTGAGCGAGGTCTCCGTGCACCACCTGGGTCTCCGCTCCATGTCGTAGTCTGGAAGTGAGCCAGGGAGACGGGGAGGGGGGCACAGTGCGCGCGGATCTGCTCGCCGTCCCTCAGGGGAGGCAGTCCCAGGGTGCCAGTTCACGACAGACTCCAAAGTCTTGTCTCATATGTTCTGTCAAGTTTTCTGACTGACGGAGTGACGATGAGGCCGTACAAGCTAATCTGTCTTGGATGGAAGTAGAATAGGAGTCGTACTGATTTAAGCTTCTCTTCACCACGTTCTCATTTTCTTTAAATGCATTTATATTTACAATTATCTAATAGCATTTCTAATCATTCTATATATTCAGTTGACCTCCACATTTTTTGCGTGTTGACTTTCACAAAGTTTTACTTTTATAATCTTGCCTTTCTAAAAAAAAAAATAATAATTCTCTGAATCCTGGTTCTCTGGGCTCATGTCTTTAAGCAACAAGTCGTGGCATCCATGGCCCTCACCATCTCTTGTCACTCTGCCATCTGCGGAAATCCTGGAGTGAGACAAGGTAAGTTTTGTCTTGAGTATTTAAGATATGTAACAGATACACACCTTATCTACTCACAGCTGCTGAAATACCCACTTTCAGTGAATATATGTGTTCTAACTATTTTACTCATTACAGCAATCAACCCAGATCTCACATTGCACTCAAACTTCTTCAAATAAATACTTCTTTTAAAATTATCTTTTACTTGTTCTCTGTCTTTAAAATAAATACATGCTGATGGGAAGTATTTGTAAGCATTCAGACACATAAAGAAGGAAATGAAATTCAACTCTAATTCCACAATAACCTAGAGATAATTGCTGTTAAATTAGGCTTATTATTACTTACTTCTCTCCAAGTGTGTTGTGGGAAGCTGCTGGCTGTCTACCCAGCCACCATTACTCCTTTGCTCACAGTCTTTGCTGGCAAAAGTCTTGACCCTGTTCAGATATTAGGTGGCAATATGCTCAGGAAACATGACTCCTTTCTACATCAGAAAGGGGATGTTAGATTTGTTCTGTCCATTCCCATCACCAGAAATAAGCTTCAGCATGGACACTCTGAACCATGGTCAGTAAAGTGTAAGGTTGTGAGGGTCGGTCTAATGGGGACTTGGTTAGAAGAGGAGAGCTAAAAAAAGGGAACACGCACTTCATGTTTTACAGACAAGTAAAGTATTTGAGAGAGGGAAAGAGGAAGGAGGGAGAGATGGCTGCTGTTTCGGCCTCTCTTGACCCGGCTGTGAGTTTGTGAGTCTGTGTTCCTTGCAGTCATCTGCGGGCAGCAGGAGGGCCCAACCGAGGATGGGACCAAGACGGTAAGAGTGGCAGGTCGGAGAGACGGGAGTGCCAAGGGCTCAGAAGTGCAGTGCGCCGACGCCAGGGCCACCTACCTCCACCTGTCTTGTTACGGATGATAGCCTTGCTGTGTAAGACGCTCTGAGGCACCTACTGCTCCCCGCGTCTGAAAGCATGTGCCAATAGACATATTTGATGGGGCTATGATAACACTCATTATGCAACTTGGTAACATGAGTTTTATTTATACTATCATTATTTTTCCAAGTCACTAAACATTTCTTACAGACATGATATTAAACAGCCTCCTAATAATCCATGTTATGAGTATTCCATATTCCTGTGGTTGAATATTCAGGGCTTCCCAATTTTTCTGATGTGTACAATACTGCATGACTGCCTTTGTGTTTAAGTCATTGTCTTCATATTATAGATGCCAAGGGCATATGCTCTGTTAAAATTCGTGATACGTGTTGCCAAGTCGTGGTGTAGGAGTGTGGTCAGTTCATCTCAGGCTCTGTGGAATGTCATCATCTCGAAATCCTTAGACTCTGGCTGGCAACACGACCTCTTTTTGTGGTTTTAATTTACATATATCGGATACCTGCTGAAGCTGAATCATTTTTTAAAAGATGTTTATTTGCTGCTGTCGTATGTATATCTCCTGCTGTGAATTATTGGTCCTTGCTCATTTTCCGACAGAACAAATGTCTTCTCCTAACGTGAACTCTGCCTGAGAAAGCTGCCCCGCTGGTTTTTTCTCCTCCTCGTGCTTCAAGGCCTATATCAGACATCCTCACCTGTGAAGCACTGTCTCACCTCCGTGGCGTTTCTGACCCCACGCTCACTCCACCCATAGCTCATTGCCTGTCTTGATTACAGAGCTGCATAGTCCCTCTTAGGCTTGAGGACAGAAGTCCTATCTCATCTGCCTGCACACAGCAGCTCCTTAGGAGATGCTGCCTGGATGAAGGAATGAAGAAATGAATGGGTGAGTCTGTGCTTCTCGCCTGGTGGGACCGCGGCTCCCGACTCAGTGCTCACAGGTCCAGGGCAGGGGCAGGCATACCTGGCTCTTCATCTAGAGAGATGCCGAGGACGCTGGACACTGGCCATGGTTCTCCTGCAGCAGATTTGAGACGAAACGGGGGGACTGGCCTTAGGCAAGGATGGAGGCAGAAATGGGGACCGAAAGATCTCAGATCCAAGGGGGCACTGGAAAGCTGACCGTGACTGTCGTCAGGTTCAGCCAGAAGACATCAGGGCTCCATCAGCACCCTCAGCAAAGCGGGGTCGGTGGGCTCGGGGCAGAGGCGCGACCACAGCGAGGCTCTCGCCATCCCTCCGGCCGTCTTGGCCCTGCAGTGGATCCCGGGGCGCACGGAACCCCGTTCACAGGCCTGCCTGACTGTGTGCTTACAAGGAAGCAGGGCCCAGGTTCTCCCTGAGAATTCAGACACCCCACAACTTCATCTCAAGGTCAGTGGGGCCCTACTCTTCCCCTGATGAATTTTCTGAAGGAGCCAAATGCTCTGGAGTGCTGTCTCTATGCTCCCATGTCCATGAGATATGTCCATTTGCACTTTCTTTCCATCCCTCTATTTCGATTAAGAAAAGGCAAGATTACTGTGATATTTTTCGTAATTCTGAGAAGTCCTCTTGCATGTCAGCTGAACGTAAGGAAGAGAGAACACTGGATGATAAGCATGCGTGTGTTCCACGTAACGGGAGATTTCACACAAGGTCAATCATATATGTAAATTTTCCTCATTAAAATAAAGTCAGTTTTATGTTTTCCTTTGGCACCGAATAGTTAAAAGAAAGCTGTTTTAAATTGCTGACTTGTCTCATTTTCTAGAGTAATTGAGATCCTAAAAAAACAGGATGAAATCTTTTTTAAAAATGTTTACAGAAATGAATTTTTCTATAGCTCGAATAATGGGAAGTTAGTGTCTGCTTCTACTTTGGATTTTTGTTAAATTTAATTCCACCAATCCTGTCCTGCTTTGGTTCATCACTGTCCAGATGCATCATTTTATCTTCTTAGTATTGATTATTATATCACCATGCTGGAAAAGCTTGTCAAATCATGCGGCTGCATTTATGGTGAGATTCGACACTCCACTTCAGAAAGAAAAACCAGACTCTGCCTTCTCTGTGTTCATGACTGTGATTCACTCTTTCCCCGCAAGTACAGTTTGCTCCCACTCTCATTTTGTGAGAGGAGGCACGTCCACCCTTTGGCTGTTCTTTCCCCATAAAGTACTCAGTGTGATCATTCAAACCACAGAAAGGGAAAGAGCCATTCTCTAATCACCACCAGGAAACCTGGAACAGACAGCTACGGCAGGCAGCCCTGTCTCTGTAACAAGCAGTGCTCTCTGAGCTCTGTCCTAGGCAGGGAGATGCCTCAGGTACTCCGATAAGCAGGCCTCTCCTAGCCCAGCTCCTCCAGCCTTGGTCAACACCGGCTCCCTTGGGAGGGATGCCCCGGGCATGCTTTTCCACTGTCAGTGCAGAAGTGAAGGTGTATCAGTCATCTCCTGCCACAGGCCTACTGCATAACAAAGATCCCCCTTACTCAGTGGTGTAAAGCAATAAATGCTTATTTAACTTGTGAATGCATGGGTTGGCCGACTGATCAGACACCACGTCTGGAATCTGGGTGGAACGTGGATCTATGATGGTGTCAGAGATCCCCGAGGGACCTGCTTTCCATCCACATCTCACCCTCCAGCACCTCCAGCAGCAACAGGAATATGGCAAAGGCAGAGGGGAAGGAAGGCTGGGAAGCGCAGCCCTCCAGGCTCCACTGGCAGCATGCTGGCTGACAACAAGCTACCGCGCACATCCACCCTGCGTCTGGGGCCCAGGGTCAGCCAGGGAGGCGCCACCATGGGTGGACGATGGAGATCCATCATGGCAGGACCCGCTTCTGGCCAACAGATGGCAGGCTCTGTCCTGACTGTGGCCTCCCCATCACGAGGTGGGCTTGGTCTCACGACCTCAGGGTCGGGCTAAGGAAAGAGCCCAGCTCACACAGGGTCCTGGGACTCTGATGGCATCTGTGGGCCAGAGTAACTGTCCTTTCCCTTCACGGCCTCTCAAGTGGGCACAAAGGCCCAGCTTCGGCTCATTGTCACCACACTTCAGTCGTCAGCCCTGAGGGGTCATGGGAGTAAGAGACCCCAGGGGAGAGTGAGAATGGGGGTCAGGGGATGGGGGTCCGGGGATGGAACTGTGGAACAGGCCGGGGCTTCTCAAACAGCAAAGTCAAGCCTGGGTGCTGTGCCTAGACCCTCTGCCGCTGGACAGGAATCGGAGGAAGGACCCTTCCCCTTGGCTTCATTGGAGGATACTGTGATTTTGAAGCCAACTAACGTTGATTGCTATTCTGTTTCTCTCTGCCAAATATATCTGTATGCGTGTGTCTGTACACGCACGCATGCACACACACACACGCACATGCACACACAATCTCTGTTTCTCACAATGGTCCTAAAAGTAGTGTCACCAGTGGGATGACAAAGATGGAACCTCCCTTGTCTGGTGAAGGCCCTTCTCCCTCAGCAGGGCTCTGAGGTAGGGCCCAGGGGTCCCTCCTTTGAAAACTCCAGTGTCCCAGGGACACAGCTTCTGTCACGGTGAAGAAAATTTCCTTCTGGACCCAACAGCTGCTCTTCTTGACCTCTGGCTCCTGGAATACTGGCTTTGTGGTCTTAAGCTCTGTAGGGAGGCCTGTGGCTCTTTCACTCCATGTCCAAGATGGCAGTTAAGTCCTTCTTTTCAGGATCATTGTGAGAGACGGAGATGGTGTATGTGTGTGTGTGTGTGTGTGTGTGTGTGTGTGTGTGTACAGACACATACTTACACAGATATATTTGGCGGAGAGCAAATAGAACATCAATCACATGTTTGCTAACTTTCAAAATCACAGTACCTTCGAGTTGCAGGGAATTAGCATGTTTCCTGGATTCAGGACTGGTTTTGTTTTCTCTGTGTTACTGGTGGTCAATAGCGTGGGGATCAGAGAGGTTCCAAGGCCAACCACCTGTGCAGAAGGACGGCACGTGTCTCTGAGCATCAGCCTCACCGTGAACACTCATTCCACTTGAACCAGGCACTTCTGAAGGAATGTCAGAACATCACTGGGGCCACACCAGGCATTGCTCTGGGATGACAGAGGCTCTTCCTGCAAAGCTGGGGCCTTCTTGTATGGAAGGGATCCTGGGGTGGACGACTCGGGTACCAGGTCAGTCAGACAAGGCAGTTTTGTTCACATCACAGCCGGCAGCTGGCACAGAGCTAAGTGGAGAAAAGCTTGTTAAGTATTTGCTGAACAATTCAACTTGTTTGTTCAACGACAGACCTTCATTAAACACCACTGGGCCAGAGTCACAGGGGTTAGAGTCTTAGAGTGTGGAGATCTACCAGGCGGCTTTGAAGAACTCACCGATGGTGGACATGACAGCCTATAACCTCCTCACCGTCTCTCTGCCTCTTCTTTCCCCTCCCTCCCCCTCTCTCCTCCTTCCTCCGTTTCCCACCTCTCTCCCACCCTCCCACCCTCCCCCTCTCTCCCTCCTTCTTCCCTCTTCCTTCCCTTTTTTCCTTTCCCTCCTTTCCCCCCCTTTTCCCCTTCTTCCTTCTTCCCTTTCCAAGGCCTGCAGCCCAGATTCCAGCAGACTCGTTCTCCATTCAGGAGTCACAGAGACAGTAATGACAGCCAAGCAGGCAGGTGTTCATGATGCAACTGGAGAAAAAACAACTTTATTTTCTTTTACTTAAAATCAGTTGCTCAAAACAGATACATGGTAGAAAATTTTCTGATCACTGTAGCAGGTCAGAATGCACAAGGGTCTAAAAGTGAAAGTGCTTTCACTGAAAAATCTGAAAAGCACAAGTGCAGTAACAGCTCAGAGGAATCACTAGAGCAGGGGCAAGCTTGATGGGCTGGCCGGCTTTCTAACGTGATCACGTGCCTTGATCAAGGTAGATGAAGTTCGTGGCAAACCCTGTCTTCCTGTGGCTCTCGTCCACAAGCCTCCAGGATTTCACAGCAGGAAAGCAAGCCCAGGGGTCTTGAAGAGATCGGCCCCCTGCAGCCTGGGAGCCCCACGAAGCCCATGAATAGGCTGCCGAGGCAAAGAGGAGCAGGTGACAGACGGTTCAGGAAGCCTCCTCTATGTGCACCTCCACAGAGACTCACCTGCAACTCACTGTCTGAGCAGCCCTGCTCTCGGGCACAGACTTGGGACTGAGTGCCTCTGCTCAGGGTGTGGTCTCAACTGAGAGGCCCTCAGCAGCACCCTGGGGTGACGGAATAGTCAGGAGGAGGCAGGTCGGCCCTGGCAGGCTGCTCTGACCACCTGGGTGAGCCTCTCCACTGTGGACCCTGGCAGAGACCCACCGGGTCTCAGGGAAACGATGTGCACATGTCCTCTAGGACCAGCTTTGTCCCAGTGATGAGAAGGCAGCGCTCTCGGGCACTGTCAGGCCCCTCTTGCCAAGTCGCCAGGTGATGCCAAGAAAAGCAAGCAGCAGCTGGGCACGGGGCCTCTGCCTCTGGACCGCCCAGACCTCATCTCCTGACTGCCGCCCGCCCTGACTGCGACTCCTTCTCCAAGAGCAAGTGAGGCCTCTGGAGGGACCTAGGGTGGGGTCCGAGCTGCCCCGTCCAGCTGCAGCTGGACCTCATCCACGAGGCCGGCCCTAAGAGCCCCTGCTCGGGGCAGCGCCCTGCTGTCACCCTGGCGTTCTTCCCCACATGGGCTCTGCAGGTGGCAGAACACCAAACTGCCCATCCTCTGGCCAGAACTGAACTCACTCTAGGAAAATTATTACCAGTGATCCCATTTTTCCAGTGGTCATGTATGGATGTGAGAGTTGGACTATAAAGAAAGCTGAGCGCCAAAGAATCGATGCTTTTGAACTGTGGTGCTGGAGAGTCCCTTGGACTGCCAGGAGATCCAACCAGTCCATCCTAAAGGAGATCAGTCCTGGGTGTTCATTGGAAGGACTGAGGCTGAAGCTGAAACTCCAGCACTTTGGCCACCTGATGTGAAGAGCTGACTGATTGGAAAAGACTCTGATGCTGGGAAAGATTGAAGGTGGGAGGAGAAGGGGACGACAGAGGATGAGATGGTTGGATGGCATCACCGACTTGATGGACTCGAGTTTCTGGTCAACCCCGAGGGGCTGCCCTCCTCATGTCATCCTCGGCTTGCAGGACCCCTCTGGTCCTTCCAGCGCTTGAGCCGCCGGCCCCTTGGCCTCGGTCCTCTTTAGGAGGCAGCGCTTAGGCTCCTGGGAGAGCAGACAAAGGAGGCTCCCCTGCCACCCGCCTCCTCCAAGGCGGCACTCTCCCAGCGTCTGTGGCCTGTCGCGCCTGACTCACCTACCTGGTCACTCATGGGAATGCATACCCCTGGTCCTGTCCAGGCTACCTCGGCAGCTGCCACGCATGTGGCCACCTGAGCGGAAGTGCTCTGGGCGCTTATTTCCTTTTCAAAACATCCCGCTCCCCTCCCACCAAACTAGAGCGGGAGGAACGCTCCTAGGACAACAGAGCCGTGGGGACTCAGCCCGTAGCGGCCAGGAGAGGTCTGGCTTGCTTTGACTCTCGGCGTCCTATCGCCCTGCGTCAGACACACGCAAAGACAGGGCTGGGGGGCCTGGCCCCTCATCTGGCTGTGGTTTGCAGAGGGCAGTTCGGTCAGACTTAAGGATGAGTCACGCAGATCGCCTTTGACGGAAACCTCTGTGCTCAGTCTTTATCACCCAGGGATCAACTGCACCCCAGGCTAGCTGTTTGCTGTGATATTTGTCCGTGGACTCGGCTACTGTTTTGTCAAGCCCACTTCTCTGCAGAGCCCTCTGACTGTCCTCCGGCTCCCGCAACCCGCTGAATCGTGGTCCATTTGCATTCCTCACCATCTACGCAAACAATACACCCAGAGGTTAAAAAGTAGAGGGGTCACAGAACGGCCTCCCGGAGACGTTTCTTCTGCTCTGCATTGCGCTGCTGGACATGTCACGTGCTGCCAGGAGTGTCTCTTTATGGGGGCAGGCTTTTCTATTGTCCATAAATCCTGAAGGGCCAAACTGCGGTGGTCCTTGTTGGGAGGGAATGATCTCTTGATGAAATCCCGTAGTCTCGGAAGAGACTGCGACTCCCAGGAGTGGAGGAGGCACCAGGGCAGGACCGGAGTCTGGGAGGGCTGTCTCTCTCGTGACAGGGGGCCATCCTAGGGTCCCCCCACCTCCCAGGAGCTGGTGAGGGTGGGGAAATCCTGGGAGTCACGGGGGCAGGGCTGCCCCTCTGTCTCCCGGGCCTCACGAGGTGGGGGGCAGGACAAGCCTCCAGGCCCCGAGCGAGTAGCAGCCCCCCCAGTGCCAATGTCGGCTCAGGTGAGGCCGATGGTCCTGGGAGGAGCCCGCGGCTGCTGACCTGCCTCCAGCCCTGTCTCTGTCCCAGCAGGCCAGGGACCTGCCTCGCTCGGCCCTGCCTTTTGAGGCCCTTCCTCATCCAAACCCTCCTTTCTTTCTCTCTGGACCCGAGGAGAACCGCAGAGGGCTCGTCACGGCGCGCTGAGTTATCTGCGGTGGACGCCGTGCTCCCGGAGACAGATGCCGCTGCTGAGAGCGCAGGGTATACGCATCGTTGCCACTCCCACCCCTCCTCCCCCACACCGCCCTGTCCTCGTTGTCTAAGGAGAAGAGCACCTGAAATACCGGAGTTGCTTTCTGTTGTTCTAATCAGTGTGGGTCCTTTTCTGTGACGGAGGCACGCAGTTGAAAACGGACCAGGTGGAGTCCTGTGGCCTTTTCGGGAGGACTGGCACCTCCATCGGCAGCCTGAGATGCGGCTCCCTGCTCCCCCTGAGACCTGAGCCCCAGGCCCGTCTTCACCATAGTTCCAGACACTTCGGAGAGTCCTCTGAAGAACAGGGCTGATTGGAAGTGGGGCCGTGGGCTCTCAAACGACAGCAGCAAACACACGTGGCACTCAGGGCACCAGGCAGTGTCCTGATGCCTTTGCAGACATCACTCCTTCTGTCCTCACAGCCGATCCACAAGGAACCTGAGGCCCAGAGAGGTCGGGCAAGCTGTATAAGGTCACACAGTGAGGAAGGAACAGAAATGGGCTTGAAAACCAAGCTCAGTGTCTGTGATTTTACCCTACACACTCCAGCCTCCAAACACATCATGGAACCTGCGTGAAGTCAGGATGGCAGTTCTGGGCTTGCATGTGGCTCACCTGGGTTCACCAAGGACCTCAAAAACCATTCCTAAATGTCACGCTGCACACACAGAAGGAGAGCTAATCCAGCCTCGTGGAAACCAGCTTTCTTAAGAGATAAGAACCTTGCTGAACAGACAGGAAGCTTGGCATCAGATGGGGATGGTCTAGTTCGAGACCAATTTCCTGTCCCATCAGGGCAGACCTCCCCGCGGATAAGGCTGCTCCTTGGGCCTTGTAGTCTGGCTGGCATTGGACCCTGCAGGCTGCTGGCCGTGAGGAGCCGGAGTCCACGGGGAGTGCGGCGCAAGGCTCAGGAGGACGCCGTGAAGGGGAGGTTAGAGGGTGCTTGGAGCGGGGGGAGAGTGTCAGAGGAGCCCTCCTGGGGAGAGTCAACAGGGCCAGGAAGAGCAGAGGGTGCCCCTCATGGGCAGACGACTGTCAGGAGCCAGCATTGCCAGGGGCCGCTTCCTCCAGCCTAGGGTGCAGACAGGACCCGCTGAGTCACAGCCACCTCGTCCCCGGCACCAGCCTGACCCTGAAGACACTCCGTCCTGCCTCTCTTTGGGGTCCATCCCTGACCTCACCTGCGGGCCCTGAAATAAGCACCTTGGCTGATCTGGGGCTCCAGACAGCTGCCCCTGGCTCATCTTCACTTCTGACCGTCGCCTTAGTTTTGAGCTGTATCACTGTTCTTGGAGTGGGTCTGCTCCTGAATGTGAGGAAGGAACCCAAATAAGCTCCTGTGACACATGACGTAAGAACCACGTGATTGCTGTGGTTGTTTCATCTTTTCTTTCCTCCTTGGCTCATTTGTCAGACGTGGGGTGTATCAGCGTATCACAGCACATCAGATACTGAGTCTTCAGTTTCTGACACGACATGCCAGCTTCTGGGGAATAAATTAAGTGGTGAGTGACTTGGACTCAAGAACATTCAAAAAGTCTATTTATAATTTCACTTTCAGAGTTGATAATTTCACATAAAAGTCTCCCACGTGGGGAAGCAACTTGGGAGGACGCGGTCCTTTCTGAAGCAGGTGACAGGTGTCTCATGCTGCCTTTGCCCACGGTCCCAGTTAGATCCTTTCTGTCTGACATCTGGGCAGATGTCTGGGGAGAAAGGTTAAGGTTCTTCTGATATTTGCCAGGAGAAAGTAATAGAAAGTCCACGTGCACTTATATGTCTGGTGATGACTAATTGTATCTGTCAGGGGTTCTGAGAAACCACCAGAACTGAATGTGTGTATTTGTGTGTGTGTGTGTGTGTGTGTGTGTGTGTGTGTGAGAGTGTGTGCGTGTGTGTGCGTGTGCGCCTGTGTGTGTAGATGCAGATAGAGATATAGGTATAGGCGCAGAGAGAAATATAGACATAGGTGATGTAGTTAAGGATGATATATTATGGAGAGAGGCGCTATAGATGGATTGTTTAGGGAATCAAGGTGTCGTGGGACCAGCGAGTCCTAAATCTCTTACACACTGGAGACTCGGGCAGGAGCTGGTGCTGCAGGCTTGATCCAGAATTCCTTCTCAGCAAAGCCTCAGCCTTTGCTCTAAGGCCCACACCTGATTGAATGAGACCCACACACACTACGGAGGATGATCTGCTTACACAGTCAACAAGGGAAGTTGCTCAGTAGTGCCCGCCTCTGCGACCCCATGGACTGTAGTCTGTCAGCCTCCTCAACCCATGGTATTCTCCAGGCAAGAGTACTGGAGTAGGTTGCCACTTCCCTCTCCAGGGGATCTTCCTGACCCAGGGATCGACCCCTGCTCTCCTGCACTGCAGGCAGACTCTTCACCGTCTGAGCCACCAGGGAAGCCTCAACGCCAGGCAGAGTCCACAAGGGAAGCTGTTGACCAGGGTCCACAGGACGCCGGCCAGGGGCCCGCCTGCCTGACACTCAGCCACTTAGAGGGCTCGGGGCCCAGTGCGAGAACAGAGGCATGCCTCTTCTCTTCTTTCCAGCGTTATAAACAGACTACAGGTCTCCCTGCCGCTACTGGACCCACGCAGAGGCACGTGGAGCAGGAGGGGCTGCGAGGGCCGTGCGCTTGAGCCCTAGGCTCAGCCCAGAGACCACCAGCTGTCCTCAGAGCCAGACAAGGGGCATCCGCAGCCCCCCGTGCAGCCACAGAGGAGACGCTGGTGGAGGAGGGGGCGAGCTGGGGAGAGGGACCCTGGGACCCACAGAGCGCGGTCCTCAGGCTAGGCGGAGGGTGGAGCCGGGTGGCAGGTGTGACTGACCGCAGAGGGCTGACCCCCAGAGCACAGCCAGAGCTGGTCCCGGGACCACGGCGGGGTGCTGTCTCCTCCTGACCCTCCTGCCTTCACCCAGGTTGCCCAGGCCCCGTCCTGGACTCATGGGCATGTCTCAAGATGCTTTTCCCATTCTCAAGATGTCCTGGAAAGAACCTGAGAGGCAGCAGAGAAGACCCAGGTCTGTGTCCCAGCCCCGCTGAGCTGATGCTATGGGTGTAGTGCAAATCCTCTTAGCATCAGTTTCTTTACTTAAACACGTAATCAATAGTGCCAGCCGACCTGCCAGGAGGGTAAGGACACATGAGGCGCATTGATCCACTGTGGATTCTACCCCCAGCTGTGTAATACTATCTGATGGTGTGACGCTCTCCTCCCCCCTCCCCTCACATCACCCCACAGCTGGGGCTTCTGCCCACCACGCTCCCACCTCAGCGAGGCCACAGGTGGTGGGTGTGTGGAGGGTGGACTCGGCACAGAGACTGCTTTTGATGCAGCTCCTGGAGTTGGTCCACGCAGCGTCCACGGCCCACCAGCCAAGGCATCCGGGTTCACCCCTGGCTGGGAGCACCAGCCCTCCCCTTATCCACGGGAGCCCAAAGGAGACTGGGCGCCGAGCATCTGCGGTCAGTGTGTCCACCCTTCAGAGCAGCCGCCAGGGTCCAGTCCGGTAGCCCCACACCCACCTCCAACACTTGGCAAAGGTCACTCATGACTCAGTGCTGCTCTCTCCATGACCTGTCCAAGTCTGTGGTCATTTCAGCTTCCACCCAAGTGAGCCACCCAGTGCGCAGCTTTCCTGGGCTTCCGCCCCCAGAACCTCCTCTCCTCCCCACTGTGGCTGCCCCTTCCACACCCATACGTTTGGCCTTGTCATTGCTGAAAGCCGCCGCTCACTCCTTTCAGCCCACGCTTCCGACACCCCTGCCTCCAGCCCACACGAGTATTGCAGGGTCTCTTGCCCTCCATTCATGTCTTCACCAACCCCCTGCCAAGCTACCATCTCCCACATCACCACTAGTCACTCCTCTGCACATGCTCTCTCGAATTTGCCCTCTTTGGGGCTAAATTACCCACTGGATTCACCCCAACCCAAGTCCGCTGATTGCTGCCCCACTTCCTGAGTGGGGCTGAGGGGTCGTCACGCCGGGCGGGATGCTCTTGCTTCGGATCCAGGACCCAGCCCTCACATGGCCTGACCACCGACCAGGAACCACCCTACACTTGCTGTCTTGTTCTCCCCATCCTTCAAGACTCGGGATGCAGACCCAGGGGCTCTGGGCTCCTCTCCAGCCCTCCAGCCCACGGCTACTTCATTAGTACCCCTCTGTACCCCCTGCGGGGCTCCCCTTGCAGCTCAGCTGGTAAAGAATCCCCCTGCAATGTGGGAGACCCAAGTTCAATCCCTGGGTTGGGAAGATCCCCTGGAGAAGGGAAAGGCTGCCCACTCCAGCATTCTGGCCTGGAGAATCCCAGGGACTGTACAGTCCATGGGGTCACAAAGAGTCGGACACGACTGAGCGACTGTCAGTCACTCTGTATCCCCTGTGATGTCTGGATCCAGCTCATTGGCTCCACCTGCCGCTCTCACCTCATTCCTGCTCCAGCCCAGCTTCCTTCCCTCCTTCCTTCACTCTCTCGTCTGTGCTCACACTAGAGGGTCCTCCTACTGGTCACAGCCAGGTCACAGCACTACTTACTCAGAGTCCCCCCATGCTTCCCCGCCCCTCCTCCCCCCTCCTCCAGGCCCCCTCTGCATGGCCTCCTGGCTGGTCCTCTGTGCTGCCAAGCACCCACTCCCTGCAACCACCCCGGCCCGGCACACGTACACCCTGGTCTCCCTCCCCCACGTCTGCTTGGCTTTCCCCATAGCATTTACCACTGACTGTATCACAGCCTCTGTTATCTTCTGTTTCTTGTCTGCTTCTTATGCATGGAGATGTCAGCTGTACATTCTAGGAGGAAACAGACATTGTTGTTGTTGGATTACTTTCGTCTTAACACACTACGTGTTTATTATTTTGCGAGAGTTGTATAGGTTTGCGAGTGGTCCTGTGACCTGAGCCAGTCTTCTGCTTGCATTCATTCAGGACCCTCTTGAAAGATGGGTTTATGTTGTCTTTCCTTCCAGGTTGTACCGTCAGCACCTTGGACAGCGCCTGGCAGCAGGCAGCTGCTTGACAAGTACGCGTGTTACTGAAGGAAGCCTGGCTCCGATCTACCCTCCGCGTGAGCTCTTTGTGCTGCAGCCCACTTTTGCATCCTCTCTAAACTTTGGGCAATGCCGTTCTCCCATATCATCCCACCCCTGCCCTCTTCCACAGAGTCCAAAAGACTGTTCTATACATCTGTGTCTCTTTTGCTGTCTCGCATACAGGGTTCTCGTTACCGTCTTTCTAAATTCCATATATATGCGTTAGTATACTGTGTTTTTGTTTTTCCTTCTGGCTTACTTCACTCTGGATAATAGGCTCCAGTTTTGTTCACCTGAGTAGAACTGATTCAAATGTATTCTTTTTAATGGCTGAGTAATATTCCATTGTGTATATGTACCACAGCTTTCTTATCCATTCGTTTGTTGATGGACATCTAGGTTGCTTCCATGTCCTGGCTATTGTAAACAATGCGGCGATGAACATTGGGGTACACGTGTCTCTTTCAATTCTGGTTTCCTCGGTGTGTATGCCCAGCTGTGGGATTGCTGGGTCATATGGCAGTTCTATTTGCAGTTTTTTAAGGAATATCCACACTGTTTCCCATAGTGGCTGTACTAGTTTGCATTCCCACCAACAGTGTAAGAGGGTTCCTTTTTCTCCACATCCTCTCCAGCATTTATTGTTTGTAGACTTTTGGATGGCATGTAAATTATCATATGTGAAATCAATCGCCAGCCTAGGTTTGATGCTTGATACAGGGTGCTCAGGGCTGGTACACCAGGATGACCCAGAGAAATGGAATCAAGAGGGAGGTGGGAGGGGGGTTCTAGAAGGGGAACACATGTATACCCATGGTGGATTCATGGCAATGTATCGCAAAACCAACACGATAATGTAAAGAAAATAAATAAAATAACAAATTTTAAAAAAAAGAAAGAAAAGAGAAGCAAGGTAAAAACTCAATTTAAGTCTGAAGGAGAATTTTTGTTTCCTTCTGTGTTGTATTTACCAGCCGATAATCCTACAGTGAAAGTTTGTTTTCCAGCTAGTGAGAATTAGGACAGAAAATACATTCTGTTAATTTGAAAGTTATCCCTGTCATAATACTTTTTCATTTTGCTCCCCTCCCAATATAACTTGGAAAAATATTGTTTTCATAAAACACCAGAGTGAACATAACCCCAGAATTCCAGTCTTGTAACTACCTTCAGATGGTGGTACAAAAATGATACTTCTAAATGTTAAAAATAATCAATGTGAGTAAAAATTGGACTTTGAAGAATAAATAAATAGATAAACTTTGGGCAGCATCTTCCTCTGCCACCTCCTCACTCGCTGACACAGAAGTCAAAGGGATCCTCAATGTTAGAGCCTCGCTCGTCTGCTTGTCTTTTCTGCTTGGCCGAAGATAACAGGCATGGTCACGGCACTGATTTGAGGCTGAAAGTCACAGGGCCATCTAGATTATCATTAGAACCCCTTCACCTAACATTAGGACACATTTTTATGGTAAAGAATATCTGAAGAGATTTTTCACTTTCTGGGTTTAAGAAGAAATTTGCGGTTATTTTCAAAGTCACCTTATTAAAATAGAATCTGAAAGTGCTTTGAAGCAATGCCAAAGACGGCAACTTCCCATTTATTGAGGCTTTTTTCCAGCCTGAGCCAATAGTTTCTCTTCTCCCCTTTGCCATGTAGGGGAATAACTGTCCTCCTTCCAAACTGGCTTATCTCAGTCCGTGGCAGCTTATAGCTCAGTGCCAGAGTGATAACTCTTCTCCCCTCGGAAGTGTTTCAGCATAGAATTGAAAACGACAGCCAGAAAATGCCCTAACTGTGCCTCCCCCGACCCTGCCCCAACCTCTCTGTAGTCGGGAAGTGGGGCCACATGCCAGAAAGGGACACCTGGATTCATAGAAGGGCTTCCCCTCTGAACTCAAGCTCCCACACAAGGCACATCACCAGAAACCCCTTCTCCATTCCAATTCAGACTGTTCAGCTTTGGTCAGGGACCATGGTCCAGCCATTTCTTCATTCTACCGTTCAGTATTCTCAACCTCAAAATTACTAGCTCAAAATTGGGAGTTTGGAGTTCTCAGATGCAAAGTGCTATATATAGAATGGATAAATAACAAGGTCCTACTGTGAGGCATAAGGAGCTGTGATTAATAGTCTGTGATAAGCCATAATGGAAAAGAATACTTAAAATAATGTATATATATATACACACACACACACATATATAAAACTGAATCACTTTGCTGTACGACAGAAATTAACACCAAAAAAAGAGAAATTAACACCACATTGTAAATCAACTCTACTTCAATAAAAAAGAAAGCAAAAATGTAATAAAAGTGGGTTTATATTTTTAAAAATGGAAAATGTGCTGTGTCATTGAGCCCCAGAGTTAGACAATCCCTCTCTGAACTGTTGTTGAACTGTCTTCCTAACACCAAGATTTTTATGAGTGGGAATTTGACAAAGGTCAGCACAGAAGAGCTATTCCAGGGCACACAGGTCCTCGGAACACTGGTCAACTGGATCCTAGAGGCTGGGAACTAACCTCGCAAATTCTGCAGGGCTGAATGTACTGGGCACCACTAAACAAATTAAACTGAGTGGACTAACACGACATAGGTTTTATGTTCCTTCAGTGGGGATACTTTCTAAAAACATGAAAGTTCAACCAAATGCATGGCTGACATCTGGCATTTCTCCCGCTGGCAAAAATGCTCCTCTTATGTGCTGGCATTTCTGGGTTCGTAGAATCTGTTGTCTGCAGCCTGACTTGTTCCCAATTCTTTCCAGCTTGAAGCTCTGAACGAGGGATACAAGCCCTCACTAAGCACCACGTGGGCCTCAGTCATCCTGGGCCTGCCCTCACTGTCGGCTTGGTGCCAGACCCAGAGCGAATGGTGATTCGCACGGTGACAGCCCTCTCAAGATGCTGTCACAGACACACGATTTTAGACAAGCCGCGATGCTCACGCCTTGGTCAGGGAATGCCCCAGAGCTACCCTGCACCATGCGTGCAGCTCCTTATAATCGTGGTTTAACGTGGCTTCCTGACACCTCTTGAGGCCAGCTGGGTCCTTCCACACTCAGGTTTCCCAATGACCGTCACAGGTTCAGGAGATGGAACGTATTTCCCTTTGTCAAGAAATATTGAGTAACCAGAACCTTTCCTCTTTACTAATTGTTTGCCGGGCACTTGAGAATCAGTCAAGCATTCACATCATGTCTCCGTCGTTTTGCAAAAATAGTCTCTGATCTTTAATTTCCAGCTCTGCTCAGGCAGGCCCTGTAGTTACAAATGAAAGTTTAGGTGAAAAATATGAAGGTATACTCCAAAGAATCAGACAAAATTATTAGTTATTGCAGAGAGAGACAAGGGGATGGGATCAGAAATGTGCTCACAGGAAACCATGGTTTAACAACAGAGAAAAGAACAGGAAAGCTGCCTTCTCTACAGAAGCTTAAAAAATCAATTTCTGCACATTTTCAGGGGAAAGGTGTCTACTCAGCATAATAGTGCTCATCTTCCACATTCAGAAGGAGTATCCTCCTGGTTTCTGACTCTGCAGCTCACTGCCAAGCATGCCTGGGTCTGAGGGATGTCTTGTTTGCCCCCAGAGGGAAAGCTTGGTAGGCCGTTTCTTCCCTTTCCCTGGGAGCTTGGTACTCTGTTCTTCAGATCACAGGCTTTGTCTTCCAGGCAATCACTCTGTTCCAGCAGCATAAACTGGGCAAACGCCATGGATGTCAGCGAAGGATCAGGACGAGGAAGGCCCAGAGGAGGCCACGGCGGCCGTGCCCATGCCCCGGTTCGTGTGGTCTCTTGCCTCACTGCCACTTGCTTGTGGCTGCAGGAATGGACAGTGCCTCTCAGCCACCTAGCCCGTCGCCCCTGCGCCAGAGTCAGGGATGCTGCCT
This sequence comes from Antilocapra americana, assembly GCA_007570785.1. Taxonomy (NCBI): domain Eukaryota; kingdom Metazoa; phylum Chordata; class Mammalia; order Artiodactyla; family Antilocapridae; genus Antilocapra; species Antilocapra americana. The sequence goes on from ML664216.1 coordinate 426,223, forward strand.
TCCTGCCCAAAGTGAGGATATGACCCCTGAGGACCGTGGTCCCCTGCAGGAAGCGAGCAGAACACGCGGCAAGCCTTCCTAGGGACCACAACGGGGCTCCATGTTTGAGGACGCTCTCCATCCTTCTGCGTTTTCCTTTCCAAAAATGGTGATGAAGTCTCCTGATAGTTGGTTGAGTCAGTTCCCACTGGAAAATTTCAAGCGAATGAAATGAGAGGCATTCTCCTTACCTGCAGAAGTGTGACTGTTGGGATCATATGACCAGGCACCCCCTCAGCTTCTAACCCTCTCTGAGCCGGAGAGACTCCTGGGAGCAGAAGGTGGCCCACCGAGGAGGCTGGATGGGGCGGCCTGTCCCTGTCTGTCTCAGCGGCTTTCCCTCTTGAAGGCAGTTGATTATCGCTCCACACGGTCTGCAGCCTGGCTGGATTTTCTTTTCAGGTTGAGAAGAAAAAGCGCTTGGAGAAATTTCCACAAGCAGATGATGTCCCTTCCACTGAGTCATGATTGCAGTATCGGCGCTCAGGGGAGTGTCAGCGCATCACAGTGACAGCAGGGCTGCCTGGCCGAAGACCCTCCGTGGCGCACGGGGCTGCTCGGGAGGCGGTGGGGGCGCTTGCAGGATGAGCTGCCCTGAGCAGGTCGGCCACGGGGACCCCAGCATGGCAGCCCACTCCCACCAGGCTGAGTGCGGGTAGGTGTGTGCAAGCGTGTCCCTATAGGTGTGCACGCATGTGTGTACCAGTGTGCCCGTGTGCTTGTGTGTACATGTGTGCCTGCATGATGTGTCTCTGTGCACACGTGTGTGCATGTATGCGTGTGCGTGCATGAGTGTGAGCATGTGTTCTGGGGGGAAGGGCTGTGTGTTGATGGTCTGAGCATACGGAGGAGCAGAGAGAGAGCTCCCAGGCACCTTGATGACAAGAGCTGCGCCTTGTTCACCGTGGATGGCGAACACTGCCTGCAGTGAGTTAAAAAGTGAGGAAATGGGTGAATGTGCGGATGAGAGAGCGGTTACTGGAACCAGACGAGACTCCGCTCCGCACTCCCTCATCCTCTCACCTGGAGAGAGACACCCCTCTGCACTGCACCTCCAGCCCCCAGCCTGTCCGACACCCTGGAAGGAGAACCACCGTCGACACCCTTAGGAGCCCCACTTGGGAAGGTGCCCGCTCACATCTGCGCCAACTACACTTTGAATCAAAACCCGAGATCTGTTCACGAAAGTCAAGCAGCCTCCCAGTCTCCCACACTGCTGGAAAGAAAGTAGCAGGCAGAATTGTGCGTGAGCAACATGAGACACCAAAGGATTAAACCAAAAACAACTTTGGCAGAAGTGTCTGCTTAATTAAAACTAAGTTCCAGCACCAGTAAAATACGTGCGTCCCACTGAAAACAAACCCAACATAAAAATACTCCTGATTCACATAAACAACAAATTAGAGAACAGGCATCTGCCTCACATAATTTTTCTTGTCTTCTCAAAGCCTTCTTTCATTCATTTGTTTAGCAAACATTCCTAAACACACCCTGGGGGTATAACAATAAATAAGACAGACATGATGCCTATCCTTAAGGAGCCTGTGCCAGAGAGGGCGAGGCAGACATGCAAACAGGCAGCCGTAATAGAGTATGACCAAGTGCCCCATGAGAGCGCAACAGTGAACGCGGCTTTGGACCCACGGTAGCAGCAGGAGGCCGGAGCTCGGGGGAAGATCAGCAAGTGGGTGTGGAGCACAGGAGCACCTCACAGAGGCACAGACGCTGGGAGGTACTCAGAAGAGGAAGCTCTGAGTGTTCAAGGCAGGTGTAGTTGTCAGCACAGGTGAGGTTATGCTGCAGGAGTGAATGTCCCCCACACCTCAGGCGTTTGCAAGCCAAGTTGGATTTCTTGCCCATGCAAAGTCTGATGTAGCTCTGAGAACTGTCCGGGGCAACGTTCCTTCAAGCTGGAGGCTCAGCAATCGGAGATGAAGGGCAGACTTAGAAGCTGCACCACTTGAACCCTTTGTCAGTATGTCTGATGGTGAAGGTGAACGGCTTGGCCTGGTGGTGACGCATACCAATTCTGCTCCCACCTAATTTGAGCACTCCTGGAAGGAAATCAGTCTTGAATATTGGAAGGACTCCTGCTAAAGCTGAAACTCCAATGCTTTGGCCACCTGATGCAAAGAACTGACTCACTGGAAAAGACCTTGATGCTGGGAAAGGCTAAAGGCAAGAGGAAGAGAGGACCACAGAGGATGAGGCGGTTGGATGGCTTCACCGATTTGATGGACACGGGTTTGAGCAAACTCCGGAAGATGCTGATGGACAGGGAAGCCTGGCGTGTTACAGCCCATGGGGTCGCAAAGAGTCGGACACGACTGGGTGACGGAGCTGAACTGGAAGGATACTATCAGCATTCGTTATGGAGTGGGGAAGGACTGGTCGCTGGGGAAGAGCAGGAATGTCTGTCACAGCAGGAAACACAGAGGCACAAGGCCACCATGCGGAGCCCAGGACCTACGAGTGGGTGACGAGTTGTGATGGGGAGACACGGCTGTCTGTGAGGCGGAGGACTCCGCACTTCCAAGGGGCTCTGGCTTGCCATGTCAAGGACCCCCAGTCTATTACTGGAACAGGACCATCCTGAACAGTCCCACTGTGCCCAGCGAGACTTGACCAGTGCTCAGCTCTGGAGGCCGACGGGGGGCGTCTCTTGCTGAAATTGAGGTTCATCAACATTTGAAAGGAAAAAACATGCCAATTTTATGTAGGAAGTATTCTGGCTTCTTTCACCTCAGTTTTTATCTGTTCAGTAATAGTCAGACAAGAAGTGGTTCATGGAAATCTGGTACAGATTCGAAGACATTCCTGTGGGTGAGGAAGGGGGTGCTTGGAGGAGGCTCTGTTGCCAAAAGACAGTTACCTGTGAAGAGAGAGATTTCAGGATCACCGCTCCTCACAGCCCCACCGCCAAGCTCTCACACCTGAAGGAGGATGAACTCCACTCCTGAGCGCTGTCTCTGCTCTAAACAGAAACACCTCACAACCAAGCAGTCCATCAGGAAAAGCAGCGCTGGACTCAAAGCCATGGTTACTGTTGAGTTCCTACTTTCCAGGGGAAGCGAGCTATTCTGTCTGCTGGGCCCTAAGCAGTTGTAGGTGAAGAAGGGGTGCCATCCATCGAGAAACATGATTGCTACATTCAGAGCCCAAGGAATGATGGGGTTCCAGGGCCCTAGACTCAAGAGCAGCTGGACCCATGATGCTCACTGGCTGGGGTACCATCGTGTAGGGAGTCCCTGTCTTTGCTGATAACCAAATGGTTAAAGCTCTGGGGTAGTGGTCTTGAGAGTTTAATTTGTTCTACATTACTTTTTTGACAAATGAAACAATAGAACATCATTCATATTGGTGCAGATTTGCACCGGGCATCATTTTAAGCCCTTTGACAGATTCTGCGGCTTTTCAGTCTTCTAAGGATGTGAGGTTCATTCTTGTATTCACGCTTTCAAAATATTTTGAGCCCCTAGGCTCTGGTTCCAGACAGGAAGACATGCAGGAACATTCCACATTTTGCCTCTCTGATATCTCCTTGTCTGGTGGGGTCCTGGCAAACTCTGTCCCCAGCGTGAGGACAGCTGAGGGCTTTTCTCTGCCTGTTCACTTTGCCTCTCTGTCTGCCTCACTGAGTTCCCTCTCCCTGGGTCCTCTCCTCTCCTGTGGTCTCAGGTTTCCAGAGTCCTCAAACCACACCCCAGGACAGTACATGGTCTCTCCCAGCCTGACCTTTCCAGTGGATGGTTCTCAAATCCATCCACCTTTGGGCATTGCTTTCTCCATGAGGTTTGTTCTCCCTACTGACCTCGCCCACATTGTCCCCCAAATAGCTCTGGTCCTGACCTCCTGACCCCCTCAGGCCCCCGGGCTCTGCTGGGCTCCAGCTGCATCTGACACCTCCAGGCCATGCCCAGAGCCATTATCTTCTTCCCAGATCTCTATTCATGTCTCCTCCTGAATTCCTACTTTGGTCAAGATCCCACAGCCTCCCAAATGCCCCCTCCAGACATTTCAACACCATCATGTCCACACACGTGGTCCAAGTCACCCAGCTCTCACCCATCTGATTCACCTCTGGATCTTGAACCATCCGTCAGAATTGCATCCACCGCCTCCATCTGGCTGCCTGAAGTCCACGCTAGAGACAACAACCGCACTCTCCCGGGGCTCCCGCTGTGGGCCTCTGTCTGCACCCCACCATCTGCATGGCCTCTAAACTAGGGTCGTCTCTATCCAAGCAGCACCTCATGTGTGAGGCCACGTCCCACCGCAGCAGGGTCTGAGGCCTGCCCAGCACCCTTGACCTTGCCCGTGCGCACACTCCCTGTCCCGAAGCCCCTCTGGGGCCCTTCCTGGCCCTCCCCTCCACTTGCTCTGTACTGACTGCCCACAGGGAGCCCCTCTGCGGCCAGCCTGCGCCCTTCACTGTTATCTGCAGTCTGATTCCGCTCTCAGGACCCAGGTCAAATGCACCTTTCTAGTGGTGTCTGTCTGAGCACCCCAGACAGGGGCTGCCCACAGTCCTGCGGCTTCTCAGAACAACCGAGCATCCCTCTAGCGCTCATGGTGGATGCTCTTGTCCTGTCGCTGTGAGCAGCATCACTAGCTGTGTTTAGCTGAGAGACATCAGTCAGCACCTGGCAGGTGCCAGGGACCTGAAGGTGAGTCAGATGTGGCCCCGCTGCTGAGAACTGACTGCAGAGAGGCTTTTCTAGGTGAGGAGTCTGTGAGCCAGACTCTGCTTTCAAGCGGCGGGGCGGCCTCACTGGCTCTGTTGGTGGAGGAGGCAGGGTGCTCCTGCAGCTTCGGAGCCCAGGCGGCAGGTGACACTCACCCCGGACACAGCTTGTGGCCCCTCCTGGTGTCCCTCCCTCTCTGGACCACGGCTGCCAGGGCGGCTCACAGCCCAGCACCACCAGCCCTGCACCTTCCGAGGGCAAGCCAGGGGCCACATGCTGTCGCCTCCCCCTGCCCCCCAGCCCACGGGCATCCCCAGGCTTTTCCTTCTGGGCTCTGCAGGATTGGGAGGGGAAATGTTTTCTTTACAGAGTTGAAATGAATCTTTGAGTCGTGCTACTTGGCAGCACTGTATTCTCAAGCTGTTCTATGTTTTCTTGGCTGCGTTTCTGACATGTAAATTAAATTATCGCTTCTGCTCTGGATAATTTTCTGTGTGTGGTTCACAAAGCGAGTGCTGTGTGAAAGTTAGTTCTGCACAAGAATTTTAAACGTCTTTCACGTTTTACTCCTTCATGATTGGAATGATCATTTTTCCAAAATAAGCTGCCTCGTTTACTACGGGATTTCTCCCTGTCCTGGGCTGTCAGCTGTGTGTTGTGCTATGCTGCGTAACTTAGAACTGGACACCTCGGGCTTCTGCTGCTCAGCTGGGACGGCTGTGTGTGTGTGTGTGTGTGTGTGTGTGTGTGTGTGTGTGTGTTTGGGGGAGGCTAAGTGAAGAGCACGCCTCCTGACATCTGTGATGAGTGGGTTCTAGAGCCTTCTCTTTAGTGTGAAATAGGGAAGCTGCAGTGTAATTAGGCCATCATCAGACACTTAGGAACCTTAACAAAAGCAAAACATTTAATTAAGTAGGCAAATTAGAACTTCTGCTTTGCCAGGTAATTATAACATTTGAAAAATAAAAATGAAAAGTCTTCTTTTAAAAAAAGAGCAGCATGAACTAGAGGCAGAAACTTCCCGGGGCCTTCCCAGGTGGCACTAGTGGTAAGGAACCCACCTGCCAGTGCAGGAGATTTAAGAGACTCGGGTTTGGTCCCTGGGTCAGGAAGACTCCCTGAAGAAGGAAATGGCAACCCACTCAGGTATTTTTGCCTGGAAAACACCATGGACAGAGGAACTTGGCAGGCTACTCTCTAAGGGGTCACAGAGAGTCAGACAGGACTGAAGCAACTTGGCAATTTAGCAGAGGCAGAAACACGGAGCTTGAACATTTGAAATTAGAGTTAGTGATGTCTGAACTAAGCTGCTTCACTTAACTGAGTGACTTAATTGAGTGAGCTCCAATTTCTTCATTTAAAAATTGCCGTAGGCGAAACTATAATTCAAAAAGGTACAAGTACCCCTATATGCATAGCAACACTGCTCACAATAGCTAAGAAATGGAAGCAACCGCTATGTCCTTGGACAGATGAGTGGATGAAAAAGACTGGGCACTTATGTCCAGTGGAATATTACTCCGCCATAAACAAGGACAGAACAACGCCATCACACCTACATGGACGGACGGACGTCACCACACTGAGTGGAATGAGTGAGCAAAGGACGAATGGCGCATGACATCACTTGCGCTGGGGTCTGAGATATGGCGCGCTCGCCCTCTGCAGAGCAGAGACGGACTATCAGATGTGGAGGTAGGTCTGTACTCTCCAAGGGGGGGAGGCGGGGGGGGGAGGACTGGGCATTTGGGGTTGGCAGACGCAAACGCTTCTGCATAGAACAGATAAGGAGCAAGGTCCTGCTTCATAGCACAGGGAGTTGTATTCAATATCCTGGGGTAAACTGTAATGAAAAGGAATGTTATAAAAAATACATATATGTCTATATGTATGCATACAAACATGTCTAGATAGTTAATCACTTTGTGGAACAGCAGAAGTTAATACAACATCATAAATCAGTCATATGTCAACACAAAAGCTGTCACCGGATTAGAGACGGACCTCGCTCAGCTGTTAAATTACCACGACCAGCCATCTGAGGGGGGAGAGAGCCCTGTCGGGGTGCTGGCCGGCAGCTCCGCTCTCTGCTGTGCAGCCTGCTGGGGTGTGAGTGCCGCCCCGTGCCCAGTCCCTCCCTTCGCAGAACAACCTCATCAGGCATTTGGGTTTCCAAGCCTACTCCTATCTCGCTGTTGACAGGGGTGTGTTTCTATGTCTTTAACAGTATTCTTCTATGTCTTTAACAGTATTCAACATCACTAATTTGGAATAACTGGTATTCTGTAGCAAAAAGGGACAAGTGATGCACCAGATCATCTATTTTTCTTCACAGGCTATTGTCAAAGAAACTTTCTGAAACACAATTAAAAAGCCGATTGCTTTGTGAAGCATAGAATAAGCCTTCAGAGCACATTCTATCAAACGATGTAACAGACGGCAATGACGCACCATCAGCGAGCGAGCAGGCGAGGCCCCCAGGGGCCTCTGGCTCCCCTCCCCCCGGGACCCCCCCAGCTCCCCTCCCCCCACTCCCCTCCCCCAGGACTCCCCTCTCCCCCGGATCCCCTTCCCCCCACTCTCCTCTTCCCACCCCGGACCCCCCTCCCGCGCCCCCCCCACTCACCTGCCTGCTCCCCTCCCAGCTCACGTCTGTAGAGGCTCATCCTTAGTATGTTCAGGCCCTGAGTTTCTACCGCCTTCTCTAAGTGACGGAACGGAGAGCTGCTGATTTTGGGGGGGTGACATGTCCATTCCCTTTGCTAAACCTATTTAGCTTATTGTAAATGAATAGATAAAACTTCTGCTAATGTCTAATGTGCACTGGATAAAACAATAAAAGGCGTCTCTCCCCACACGGGGTCTTGGGAATACTTACAAAGCTTTCACTATCAATCACGACTTTTTTTTTGTATACAAGAACATATATGCAAACAAGAATGCCAGACTGTTCTACAAAAAAAAAAAAAAAATGCACCAATGATTAGATCCATCAAGGGTCCATTAGGATCGCAGGCATTTCTGCAGTTCTAGTCACATCTCTGGGATCCTGTGACCCACAGCGCTCTCTCCCATCCACCTAGGCTGATCCATTTTCAGTCCCATTTGTATTTCTTGAATTCCAGTAAAATAGTTTGACCATTATTCTGTTGGTACATTTACATATTTTCGTATGATTTTCGGTGACATTCTACATAAATTTTATTGAATATATTAAGCATTCAGAACAATTCACACATCACAAAAGTATGGAGTGAGGAACGTTCACAAAACAGACAGCTTGTTTATCCTCAACAGATCAAGGAAGCCCCCACGCTGCCCTGCATCCCAGAGTCCACTTCCTGTCCACACTCGACTCCCCCAGGAGACCTGACACTGACCTGTGACAGCAGAGTCCACCTGCCTCGTCGGAGGCCCTATTCAACCAGAATCACAGTGCGTCTGTTTATCTTGCAGCCGTGACTGGAGTTTCTGATACTTGCTCAAGCCACCCATGCAGCCCAATGCGTCCTGCTGTGATGCTCGTCACCATGGATGGACGTCTAGACGGCTTCCTGTTTGTGCTGAAACCAGTGGTGCTGTCATGAATATTACCACCCAGCCCTTTGTTGAACCTGTGTGTGACTTTCCATTGGATCTTTTTCTGGGAAGGGCATCGCTCAGTTATATGGGGTTTTCAGTATGGTAGAACTACCACACAAATTTCTGAGAGTGGTTACGGTTTCCCTTCCTCCTAGCAGCGTCTAAGGGTTCCAGTTGCTAGAGCAACTAGAGGTCTCCTCACTCAGTATCAGCTACTGTTTCAGTTCTAACAATTTTATTGCATGTGTAGCGTACAATACTGTATCTAAAGTTTATTGAAGTATAATTTACATGTTATAAAATAGACTTATCCTAAGTGAATAGTTGGGTGAGTTTTGACAAATACACATTTTCATCACCTTTAAAAGACCTTGATGCTCCCTCTGGTCAAGTTTCACACCCCTATACTGAGGCAACCGCTTACCGACTCATCTCTCTCAACAGCTTGGCCTTACTGTTCTAGAATCTCATATCCAAATAAGAGCAGTTATGCAGTAGGTGCTGTTTGCTCCTGGCTTCTTTTTGTTGAGAAGCAGGCTTCTGCGACTCATCCATGCTGGCATGTGAATTGATACTTTATTCACTTTTACTGCTGAGCGTCCCTCCATTGTATTATGAATGTTACAAAAAATGTTTTAACTGTTTTGTTCTATTGGGAACCTTGAGACCATTTCTGGTTTTACGCTATTTTGAGTGAAGCTGACGTGAGCATTAATGAGCACACTTTACCTGAGCGCAGATGTTCTTTTCTCTCAAGGAAACACCCAGGAGTGGGATTTCTGGGTAGTGTGGTGAGTGTCTGTTTGACTTCATCAGAAATTGCTAAAGTGTCTTCCAAGCAGGCTGTCGGGTCTCACACTCCCAACCTCCCAAGGGTGGATTTCTTGTTCTTCCAAGTTTTTACTTTACTGGGTGTCATCATCAATAACAGGTTCTAGCCGTTTTAGTCGGAGAAGGCAGTGGCACCCCACTCCAGTCCTCTTGCCTGGAAAGTCCCATGGATGGGAGCCTGGTAGGCTGCAGTTGCAAAGAGTCGGACACGACTGAGCCACTTCACTTTCACTTTTCATTCTCATGCACTGGAGAGGGAAACGGCAACCCACTCCGGTGTTCTTGCCTGGAGAATCCCAGGGACAGAAGAGCCTGGTGGGCTGCCGACTCTGGGGTCGCACAGAGTCGGACACGACTGAAGCGACTCAGCAGCAGCAGCAGCAACAGTGGTAGTTCATTGTGGGTTTTGTTTTGGGTGGACGTCTAAAGAGCAGTTTTAGATTCGCAGCAAAAATTGAGTGGAAAGTGCCTGCTGTGCTTAAAATGCTCGTTTCTGGAGGCTCTCGTTTCTGACGCTTGTGTCCCCTCTGGGTTGACTGGTCATCCGAACACCCTCTGCTGATTCGTTAGGTTGCTACGGACTGAGTACTTGTCCCCCATCCCTCAAACTACCTTGAAGTCTAAATCCCAGGGTGACGGTGTTTGGAGGGGAACCTCAAGGACAGGATGGGGCCTCATGTGGGGTTGGTACCCTTATAAGTGGGGGAAGGACAAGAGCTCTCTCTGCACCTGTGAGGCGAGGGTGGAGGAGGCCCTGCCGCCTGTAAACCAGGAAGACGTCCTTCTCCCAGAACCAGATCCGCCAGCCCCGGACCTCTGTCTCCCAGATCCCAGGCCCGCGGGGAACGGATGCGTGTGGGCTAAGCCGCCCCGGCTGCGCCCTTGGTGCAGCAGCCCGAGCTGGCTGGGACATCGGTCACCGCCCTCATCTGTTGCCCTTGCTATGCGCTGAAAACAAGGTCTCCTCCAAGTACATGTATGGTAAGTATTCTCTCCTAATCTGTGGCTTCCTTTTTCTTATTTTCGTAGTATTGACAAAGGGTAGAAGCTTCTTTTTTATTCTCAAGACCAACTGATCAATTTCTTTCACTTACAATCAAGTATGAATAAGACGTCTTTGCCTAATCCAAGGCTTTCTCCTCTATTTTCCTCTAAGAATTTTATGCTTTTACCTTTTACCCTTCGGTCTATTCTGTTTCAAGCTACAGTTTGTGTAGGCAGTGAGGAAGGAGTGAGCGATGTATCAGCTGCTCTGTAGTTTGTTTGACTTTATGCTAGTTCAGAGCAGGTCTACTGTAGCTGCTTTGATGGGTGGTTCTTCTCGGTCTCTAAGGAGAACAGTGAGTGTTCACTGCAGGCTTTGGGGCCTGTAGATCGAGGAGAGCTTAGGATCTGTTCCACACGGACCCTCAGAGACCAGACTTTGTACAGCCCGAGTTTAACGGTCAGGCAAGGACTCAAGAGGACCCCAGAGCACATTCTGGAGCTTTCTATCCAGGAAGAAATGCTCTCCCAGGAGAGCTCTGTGCTGTGAGTCCCAGCCACCTCAGTCCCCAGGATCCTGTTTAAATCACTCATTGGATTTTGTCTCTTCCCATGTCTGCTGTCTTCTCATCTTGGGGCTCCAATTGTAGACATCTGAGAGCTTTATGGGGTGTTGAATTTTGCTATATTTTCTCTGAATCTTTGTCACTTTGCTTCAGTTTAAGTATGCCCTGCTGACCTGGCTTCTGGTTTCCAAATGCATTCTTCTGCACTTGGAAATCTGCAGTTGTGCCCACCCAACAAATCCTTCATTGAATACTTTTTCAGTCCTAAAACTTATATTTAATTCATCTTTATAAATTCCCACTCTTTGGAAGTAATATTGGCTTTTTTTTTTTTTTTTTTTTTTTTTGCATTGGAGCTAAAATTGGTATGCAGCTGTGTTTTCCAAAATGTGTTTTCTACAAACTGGCCCCAAGAGATGACTTGAAGGAAAAAAAAAAAAAAAAAAAAGAGGTCTGTGGGTTGTGGACATCTAAATCTAGGAGGTACTTCATAGGATTTCCCTTTTAGGAATCTAAAATGCCTGTTAGCTACAGAACATTTTGCCACAAAGAGAACTACAGATTTATTTTTTCACACAGTGTTTCCAAAACTTCAGCAGCAGGGAGCATCTAGCCTTGCCGCCTGGACTTGGCATCAGGCCCCCCGGGGAAAGGGCACATGGTTGTCGAGGTCGAAGAGTGACCTGCACTGATGCCAGTGCCAGAGTGGGGTTCCCAGGTCTCCACATGCTTGCAGGCCCTCCTAACCCTGTGCATCTAGGCGATGGCTGGGAACAAAGAGGCCCTCATGTCCCTCTCGCCTGGACGTTTGTGGATGCCTTTGCGGCTGTCTAGCCCCTCCAGTCCCCACACCAGACACCCTTTCACTTCAGCCCCTCGACAATCGTGGGGCCTCCCAGAGGGGCTGGTGTGCAGATGCAGGTCAAGGGGACCTCGGGGGCAGCACCTCTGTCCCTCTGCAAGGGCCTTGCCCCCACGGAGCAGGCACTGGATTCCCTCTGTTTTCATCACGCTCACTCTCTGCTCCAGGACGTTGATCCTCCGGCTCCACGGCAGCTGACCAGGGTGGCTGACCAACCCGAGTTTTCACCAAGCACCACGGAACCCCCATCTCAGGCTCGTATTTTCCTCCTCCACATCCAAATCTCTTAAACCTTTTAAGTTTGAAAGAAATGAGAATGTATAAATTTATTTTATCTTTACCATTTTAAATATCACTTGCCTATTACTGAAGAGTTAGAGATCATGTGTGTGTTTATGTGTGTATGTTTGTATATGTGTGTGTGCCTGCTATGTATGTGAACATCGATTATGTATGTGTATGCGCCTGCTATGTATGTGTCTGTGTGTATGTATGTGTGTGCCTGCTATGTGTGTGTGTATGTGTGTCTGTGTATGTGTCTGTGTGTGTAAGTGTGTGTGCCTGCTGTGTGGGTGTGCGCTTGCTATGTGTGTATATGTGTGTCTGTGTCTGTGTGTGTAAGTGCGTGTACCTGCTGTGTGTGCCTGCTATGTGTGTATACATTGATTATGTATGTGTATGTGCCTGCTGTGTATGTGTCTGTGTGTGTAAGTGTGTGTGCCTGCTGTGTGGGTGTGCGCCTGCTATGTGTGTATATGTGTGTCTATGTATGTGTCTGTGTGTGTGTGTACCTGCTGTGTGTATGTGTGTGTGCCTGCTATGTCTGTGTCTGTGTGTGTAAGTGTGCGTACCTGCTGTGTGCATGTGTGTGTTTGTGTGTAAGTGTGTGTACCTGCTGTGTGTGTGTGCGTGCGATGCTCTGCTCAGCCGGCTCTCCTCATCACCCTGCCTTGAACACTGTCTCCCAACACTCAGGTAGCAAGCAGTCCCCAGATTCAAAAAAAGGGACTCTCTGATTCATAGGCTATTTTCTTTGAGTGAAACACAATCTTTAGAATCAGGACAGCTACAATGTTGAAGTGAAATGTCTTTTTGTTAGCCTCTGACAAGCATTTCCCCAAAGTACAATAAATGGAGAAACTGTTTCATCACAAAAAATTTAAATATACTAAACCAGTTGCTAAATATGAATTTTATAATTACTGGCATGGTCTTATTTTATATTATTAAGGCTAGATATTTTAAATAAGATTTTCTATCCCCTGAGCAGCCCAAAATGCAAAGATTTTTAAATAATTGAATTCCTCTACAGTTTGATTAAACTCTTAACCAAGATCACTGTGTATGAAGGCAAAACAAAAGTCCTTTCAAAACTATGGTTGACTTCAAAATTTTTGTTGGTGACCTGACTTTAAGGGCAATTGGTTTATTTAAAAATCTAGATGGAGACATGTGGCCGTGGTTTTGTATTTCCTGGTGGCTCAGCAGTAAAGAACCCACCTGCCAGGCAGGAGACATAAGAGATGTGAGTTCGATCCTTGGGTTGTGCAGATCCCCTGGAGGAGGGCATGGAACCCACTCCCATATTCTTGTCTAGAGAATCCCACGGCCAGCAGAGCCTGGCAGGATCACACATTCGGACACGACTGGAGATGCAGCGCAGCACACGCCGGCAGCCCTCACCCAGCCCCCAGCATCCTCTCGCACCAGCTCCGGCTGGCTCTGGGGCTCCAACCCACCAGCCTCCCCATCACCTCTGCACCTGCCGCTCTGTCTGCATGTCCGCTCCAGAAACGCTCCTTCCTACGGTCCTCTGTCATCACAGAGCCCTCCACCCAGAGAGAGGACTTCCCGAGCCAGCCCTCCCCGCCCCACCCCAGCCTCCGCTGTGAGCACTCACGCACTGCAGCCTCAGCACGCGTGTCTGCCCACTGGGCTGTACCTCCAGAGGCCAGGGCTGTGTCCCTTCACCAGGCTGTCCCCACGCTGTGCCCGCCTGGCCCAGAGCTGGTGGTGGACGTGCTCCCCAGTAAATGGTTGGGGCGGGGTGGGGGGCTGTGGTGAGGATCTCGGTCCAGGGCTGGAGAGGCTGCCCCCAGACGGGGATCACGAGCCCCGGACAGCAGAGTGCTCTCTTCGCAGCCCCAGAGGGGATCCAGACTCAGTCTCTGGAACTGTGGCCCTGCAGCTGAGGCACCTCTGGGACCTTGAAACCTTCCGTTGCAACCTCTGCTCCTGCCGCCGCCGTCACCCAGGCAGGTATCCTTGTACTTCAGGCTCTGAAGACAGTTACAGGATATCTTAATTTAAAGCACATGTTTGGTGATATGACTTCCCTTACTCTAACCCACTGGAAAGACGCCCCGAGCCTTCGGCAGGATCACGCAGCTCTCAGATCTTGGTTTCTAGCACAATTCTCTAATAACAGAGCTGGAATCTTCAGAGAAGCCGCTGCCCCAGGCGCTGAGGGGAGTGGACGAGGTGTGCTGGAGCGCCTGTGGGGCCAGAGGTGAGGATATGGTGCCTTCCTCCACCACACGCACACGTGCACGCATGCACACGCGCACACACATGCACACACACAGGTGCGTGCATACACGTACGCATGCACGCACGCACATGTGTGCACACATGCGTGCACACATATGCACGCACACACACACACACACTGATGAGGTTAAGTCAATGGGAAGCAGCAGACAACCGAGAGAGCCCCTGGAAGCCAGGCCTAGAAGGAAGAATTACATACAGTCGTGCTGGATCAAAATCCAAAGAAGGAAATGAACATGTGTGAGTCTCTGAGAATGTAAAAAGAAGGGATAAATAAATAAACAGGAGAGAAGAGATAAATCTTCCATGCGGGAAGAATTCCAGCTAATCTATGTGGACCCCTCCCCAAGGAGGAGGCACATCTCTTCCCCGCCTGCTGGCTTGTTTCTCTGAACCAGAGCCTGGGTTGGACTTGCTTCCAGAGAGCACGGCACGCAGAGGGGGATGAACAGAGTATCCTGCAGTGGAGACCTGCACCCAGCGGACCTGGCTCAGTCTGCAGAGAGCACTCTACCCTCGCTGGCCCCTGTGGCCTGGGGGATTTTTTCAGGCTCCAGGAGTTGGCAGATCTCCGCGGCCTCAGCTTCTGACTAGAGGGCCCGGGCATCAGCACAACCCTGTCTGTGGCTCCACCTCCTCTCCCTGGGGAGATCATTCCCCTTCTGACCTTCATTTTAATTCCTTGGTGTTTCTGTGAATCTGGAGATGGCAAAGGCAACCGCTTCATCCCTAACCAGCAGACGCTGCTGATCCCACCTCTGGGCTCCAGGAAACAAGCGCTCCTCATTCTCAGGCCAGAGCTGGTCTGTGCTTCCTTGGGGTCGACCCCAGAGTCCTGAGACCTCCAGCCAACAGGCCACGTCTTGCCACCTGGAAGGCTCAAGGGCATCTTCCAGTCTCACTGAGTGGTTTATTCTCACCATTCTGGTGAGTCCCTGTACCAGAAATCCATGGGTTACACAGGCTTGAATTTTATTCTGCAGTTTTAACACCAAGACCATTGCAGACTGTGCAGCCCAGGGTGTGGGCTCAGACGCGCATTGGTGGAAGCTGTCCAGACACCCTAGGGAGGTTCTGCCCGGCAAATCACCCCAGTCTGTTTCCTCTCTCGGACCGTACCCCTGCCCCAGCGCCTGGGTCCAGCTGGGAGATTACTCTTCTGAGCAGAAATGTCGCCAAACAGGCACTGGTCCCCCTTCACACACTGAAAAGTCGGACTGGGATGCTTGCGATTTTCCCTGAGGAACGTTGATTCTGTCCAGTGAGCTCAGAGGAGCTGCTGGGAGAAGGACCCTCATGGTTTATGACTTTGAATCTCAAGCTGGGGCAGATGGCACCACAGGGTCTCCAATGAACTGACAAGGTTTTGTGACTATCTCGACTGCATCCCTGTGTGTGTGTGTGTGTGTGTGTGTGTGTGTGTGACATCGGACCTGGTGCCCATAGCCCGCCTCAGACCCTCACGAAGCCCCCAGCCTCAAGCACCCCCTGCAGGTAGAACAGGAATCACCTGACTGCACCTCATGGAGGACATCAGGGGCTTCCCTGGTGGCTAGGTGGTAAAGAATCTGCCTGCACTACGGGAGACCTGGGCTCGTTCCCTGGGTCAGGAAGATCCCCTGGAGAAGGAGATGGCTACTCTAGTGTTCTTGCCTGGAGAGCCCCATAGACAGGGAAGCTTGGTGGGCTACAGTCCATGGGGTCGCAGAGAGTCGGACGCAACTGAGCGACTAGAGCTTTCATTTTCATAGCGGGCAACCTGTTGACCAGGATACAGAGGCTCTGACCTTGAAGAGTGGCATCGTGAGGAAAAGGACAGCGGCCTGAATTCATGGCCCAATTGATGCAGAGGCCGTGTGGGCAGGTCCTCATGGAGAAGGGAAGGCGTTTCTCTAACAAATGACACGCCGAGGTCCCGCGCTTCTGTCTCACTTGGAACATTTACCCTGTGTGACACTTAGCATCATTTTTCTGTTGAACGTTTTCACAGCTAACCAGCAACCTGGCACGGGCCCTGCCAGAGGAGGTGGGCCTCAGGCTGGCAGCTGCTCTGGACATCTGAGAGCAGGTGGTCCTGAGCAGTGGGCCATCCCCCTCTGCCGACCCGAGGGCTTCACCCGTGGGTGGGCTACAGAGGGGACGGGGGCAGCACCCCAGGCTGGAGAGAGAAGGGTGTCAGGAAGGCAGGGGCCCTGCAGCTGGGACCCCGGGGGACTGGCAGTCAGATGGGGCAGGCGGGAGGGTTTGCTGAGGAGTGGACACGCCTGCAGACTACCCTCGGTTCGCTGCTCTGGGCTGATCCGGGTGGTGAGGGGCAGGCTCTGGGACCCAGGCACTCAAACCTGAGCCGGGCTCTGCCCTTTGCTGTCCGCACCTCTGCCTGAGTGTACCCTCTGTGCAGTGGACGTGATGGAGACGCGGCGGAGACAGCTTAGAGAAGAGACACGTGAGCCCCGCATGGTACAGCAGGGCAGCTGCTGGGCACTGCCTTGGGGAGACGCGGGGTGCTGCCAGTGGTCCCAGCAGGCTGTCCAGCTGAGCAGCTGTCGTGGGCCCACCCTGGTCTCCATCTAGGTCCTCAGACACCCCCCCCAGCCTTCCCGTCCACACGCCCCATCACTCAGCCCCCTGCCGCACCTCTGACTTGTCCCCAGGCTCACCTCTGCCCTGAGTGGACCCTTGGCAGCCGTCCACAGACGCCAGCACCCACTCCACACCCTCACTTACCCCTCTCTACACTGGGAACTGGCCCCACAATCTCTCCCCGCGATCTGGGTGCCGCATGTGACAGGCAGGGTCACCAGGGGCCCTCCCGCAGCAGCCGGCTCCGTGACCTCCTGGACACCTCCCCACACGCACGGCCGGGCCCCCGCGTTGCCATGGAGAAGCCAGCCATCCACCCAGCATCGCCTGCAAAAACCGTCTCTCAAGAACCTAATAATCCAGTGTCGGTCGATTTTCTCTGTGGACTTCCCTTCCTGGAAGCAGATAAGGCACAGATGCCAACTCCTTTTTTCGCTCTCCAAAGTGAATGACTGCTGGTTTTAAAAAAAGAATCCAAGTTAAATTCCTCCTACTGCTGTGCCCGTTTCCTGTCACTGCTGCAACAGAGGAACTTAAACATGGAGGCGTAAGCAACCCAGAGTGATGAGCTCACAGTCTGTGGGTCGGCTGCCCAGCACAGCCCGGCTGGGCTGAAATCCAGGCTCCGGGGGAGAATCTGTCCCCTCACCTTCTCCACCTCCCAGAGGCACTTGCACCCACCTGCATCTTTGGGGCCAGCCGTGTCACCGGGCAGCCTGACCCTGCTCCGGCTGCCACGCTCCTCTCTGATCTATATTGCTGCCTCCATTTCCATGTTTAAGGACCGTTCTGATTACTTCTGCATAATCCAGCATCACCCGTATTGTAAAGTCTGCTCACTAGCAGCTTTATTCCCCCTCTGCCACGTAAGCTAACATACCCACAGGTTCTGGGGGCTTGGATGTGAGCATCCGTGGGTGCTTGTTGAGAGGGGAGTCTGCTTATCACAGCTAGTAGCTGCTGGAAAACAGTAACAGAAGGATACATGCCTGTGATGGTGTGTGTGCTTAGTCGCGCAGTGTTCTCGGACTCTTTTGCATATGATGATAGAATGCTTAGTATTTCTTTTGCAACCATCTTAAAAGAAAATAAGTGGAAATATTTACACAGTCATTTGCAAAGTTTTTTTTTTTTTTTTACTACATGTGAAAAGAAGGATAAATGAAAATCCCT
Organism: Antilocapra americana; assembly: GCA_007570785.1. Taxonomy (NCBI): domain Eukaryota; kingdom Metazoa; phylum Chordata; class Mammalia; order Artiodactyla; family Antilocapridae; genus Antilocapra; species Antilocapra americana. The sequence goes on from ML664216.1 coordinate 444,078, forward strand.
AAAAGATAGGATGAAGCCATTTCTTGAGATCTTTGATGTCAATACATTAGTTCTTTGTTTACTTAGCATCTAAAAGACCTTAGGCAGCCATAAACATTTAATAGGGAATAACCCATTGTAATCCCTGGTTTTAAGCTAATCAACAAAGTGTGCCAGACGATTGCCAAAGCCTCTGTTCCCGGTCATGTTCTTAACAGTCTCACAGTAAAATTCCAGGAGTGAGGAAAACTGCGTTTGGGTTTGCTGAGAGGGTGGTCAGGGAGACAGGGTGAGCGACAACCCCTGTTTGCTTGAGGCTTCCCTGGGAAGGTCGCTGGCACGCCGGCACAGCTGCTCACCCAGGCTCTTCAGACATGAGGTGCCTACACAGAGCAGAGACCCAGGAGGCCAGGGAGCAGAGCAAGATGCTCTGAGTTCCTGCAACATGAGCACGTGAATTTGCCAAACACCAGCTGCTCACCCATCTCCTGGGAGCATCCTGGTAACCCGGGAGTGGGGAAACTGAGGCTCGGGGCCACATCTCTGGAACACAGCAAAGCTCGGGCTCAGCCCCAGGCCTTTCTGGCCCCAAAGCTCACACTTCAGCCCCACACCCGGTGCGAAGTGCTAATCACTCAGTCTTGTCTGACTGCGACCCCATGGATCGCCAGGCTCCGCCATCCATAGGATTCTTTAAGCAGAATACTGGAGAGGGTAGCCTTTGCTTGCTCCAGGGGATCTTCTCCACCCAGGGACTGAACCCACACCCCCTGGATTGCAGGTGGAGTCTTTACTGTCTGAGCCACCAGCGAAGCCTGGCTCACACCCAGAGCTGTTGGCTACCGATCTCCTGTTCTGCCCCCAACCTCTGGCGGGCTGTTCGCATTTCAGCTTATGTGGCCATCAGGGGAGGTGACTCAGCGCAGTGTGTGGGTGTCCGCGTGTGTGCGTGTAGGGGTGTGCAGGTGTGGGGGTGGGGATATTTAAATCCACAAGAATCCCCACCTCTCCCGAGCTTTATTTAGATCCTTTACGTAAACTTTCCACAGTGAGCAGTCTCTGCCCTTAAACTTTAACCACAAAAAACAAATGCAACCTGCTTCCCACCAGGAATTATTTGTGTCCTACACTTTTTTTTTTCCAGGCTCAGAGCCGGAATCTGCAATTATAAGCTCTGCAGGCTTGGAGGCAAGCCGCCTGAAACTTGGGCATGGGGGAAATTCACTTGGGTCTTCCTCAGATTCCAGGCCTTTGCCAAAGATATCTCTGGCTCAAACGGCATCCTGCTAAGAAATAAGCAATTTTAGTAAAAGGTGTATTGGATTTAAGGAGAAAAAGTCAAATGTAAACAATCACAAAGGGAGAAGAAAGGCACATCCATTCAAAGCTTAGATTAACGTAGAACTATTCAAAGATTTTGAAAAATTCCCTTTATCTGTGTAATCATCTCCGAGGTGACGGGGTGGAGGATCAGTCTCCAGCTGAATTATTGGCTAATGTTATTCATGGCCAACCCTTATCAGGCTGTATCCAGCCCGCATATTTTTATACTCTGAAATTTTTCTCCCTGCAAACTTGCGCGACTGGAAGACACCTGTCCTGCCTCACAGACCACACAGACAGGTGAGCAGAGACTGTTAATTGATGAGCCTTCTGCTACGGAGCTTCGCTGAGGTCTTTATCACCCCCCAGTTGTGCTGTGCTATGCTAGGTCGCTTCAGTTTTGTCTGACTCTCTGCGACCCCATGGATGGTAGCCCTCCAGGCTCCTCTGTCCCTGGGATTCTGCAGGCAAGAGTACTGGAGTGGGTTGCCATGCCCTCCTCCAGGGGATCTTCCCAACCCAGGGATCGAACCCAGGTCTCTTTTGTCTCCTGTATTGGCAGGCGGGTTCTTCATTACCAGCACCACGGCCAAGTCCTAATCGTGGGACCCTCAGTAAAATGCTCAAATTCCTGCTGGAAGTAACAAGGGAAACACCTCCAATGAGAGGTCCTGTCCAGCAGCTGTGTTTTGGCAGCTGGTTTCTAGGCCGAGTGCTCCAAGCAGGGACCGTGCCTCCCAGGGGACCCGTGTCCCGGGCAGCTGGCGGACAGCTCTGCTTTTCCTCAGCTCTGGCTGCAACATGGCCCATGGGGTTCACCTCGATCCAGCCAGCTCACCCCGTGGACTGTAGCCCACCAGGCTCCTCTGTCCACAGGATTTCCCAGGCCAGAATCCTGGAGTGGGCTGCCATTTCCTTCTCCAGGGGGATCTTCCTGACCCAGGAATCCAACCAGTGTCTCCTGAGTCTAAAGCGCTGAAGGCGGACTCTTTACCCACTGAGCTGCCGGGGAGTCCCACAAAACAGATGGAGTTCACGTCAGATGGACTTTGAGTCACAAATAGCAATAAACCCTTGTCTTGCTCTGGGGCTTCCCTGGTAGCCCAGCTGGTAAAGAGTTTGCCTACAATGCAGGAGACCCTGGTTCAGTCCTGGGTCTGGAAGATCCCCTGGAGAAAGGACAGGCCATCCACTCCAATGTACTTGGGCTTCCCTTGTGGCTCAGCTGGTAGAGTCCAGTGCCATGTGGGAGACCTGGGTTCGATCCCTGGGTTGGGAAGATCCCCTGGAGAAGGGACAGGCTGCCCACTCCAGGATTCTGGTCCAGAGAAGTCCATGGACTTCAAAGTCCTTGGGGTCGCAAAGAGTCGGACTCGACTGAAAGTGAGCGAGTTCCACTTTCACCTTTTTATTCTTGTAGATGATAAACAGCATGTGGCTCTCTATGCTATGAGTATATGAAACCTTTTTAAAAATAAGATCCTATTTTACTAGATTCAAGGAATTCTTAACAGGCTCTTGCCGAGAACTTATAGATGTGCAGACTCATTTGGTCTCCCGTGTGTGCTCTCCCCAGCTGGACGCTGATTGTTTACATGACTAAAAACAAAGGCAGCCACATGCCCTCTGTTCCTCCGTGAATGGCTGGTTTCACCCCAGATTTTCATCAACTTCCCCTTCACGCTCGTGTCTGTGGAACAGACAGAACATGTGGCCTGGGAAGCCTGGAGCTAGAGTTCTGGGAGACTCCGCCCTGGGCACACCCTGCCTAGCTCCACACCCACCAGCCCCCCAGCTCCGGCTCCCTGTCCTCGGTCATCTCTCCAGCCAGCTCCCCATTTCCAAGTCTCTGACATGCGCCCCGAGAACAAATACGGCGGGGTGTGTGATGTCCTGCTCTAGCTGTCTGGCTTTATATCAGCTTCTGCTGACCATCCTCAGGGCCAGCTGGCCCGTCCTGGGTGGCTCTCACTCTGCCCTTTTCTTATGGAAAGAGCTCCCATCAGCAGCTCCCAGGGTCAGCACTGCAAGAGCCTGTTTCTGGGGCTTCTGACTCCCTCTTCACCCACTTGTCCCAACGTCTTCTCATTCCTCCGCCAGCTGCGTCTCCCTCCGGGCACGAGAGAAGGGGACGTGGAGCAGCCCAAGGGACTCGGGAGCCAAGGCGCTCCCTGTGCAACTTCTCCAGAGCACCCACAGGCCCTCGTCTATCTCAGCCTCCCCTGGACCAGCCCTCTTCATCCACTGTCACCACAAAGGATCTGTGCCGACATCTGTGCCCATCAAGGCAATGCCATCTGAGTCTCCAGGCTCTGGTGTTTCTAACAAGTCAGGACTTCCACGAACAGACGCAGCATCTTCGTGTGACTGAGGAAAGGGCCTCCTTCTCAACACACGTGAACACGGAGTGCTCTGACCTGGACTGAGGCATCACAGGGAGGTCAAAGGTGTGCAGGGGCTTCTCCGCACACGCAGCGCTGTCGCGTAATCAAGCGCTAACAGAGCCAGCTGCGTCCAGGAAAAAGGTGTGGCCCACCTTCTGCCTTATCCGCCTTGCCCTATTTCTCATGCGGTTCGCACACCAGTTTTCTCATTAGTTAAAGTGATTTCTAGCGTGAGTTTGGCAGATGCTCTGACGAATCTGGTCAGGGTGTTGGAGGTCCTTCCAGAGGCTATGCAGCCACACGCAGTTGCAGCTCCCTGTGATTTGGGCAAGCCCCTGACCCCCACAGTGTTGTTCCTGCCTTAATTCTCTATCTCCGAGTTCTGGAGTGAGATACAAGGCTCATTTCTGAGAGGGCATGTCGAGCAGGGGCAGACATCCGGGACCTACTTATGGCCCGGGTGCAAGTCCACCACCCCGGGGTCCCCCTGAGCTCTTCTCAGACTCTCAGGGGCTTAGAGACACATGGTATTTCTGGCCTTCCAGCTTTTCTTCCAGCTGCGTCTTTGACTTACAGGCACTCAGCTCCCCAGACATGCTGTGTGCTGTGGGCATAGGCGTGGAGTGCATGGACCCACCACGATTGCCAGAAATATTCTCTGAGGTGAACATGGAGTGTGGGCCACCTGCTCTCCCTCCCAGCGTCACCAAGGTCTCCAGGTGCAGAGCCAGCAGGCTGGGATCAATTAGAAATTGCGATTGAGACTGAATGTAATTAATTCTATCATTTGAGCGATTCAGGTTTTAATTATACTAAAATTGCCTCATACACCCAGGGTATTTGGAAGGATCCTCAACAAAAGACAGCCAGGTAGGAATCAGCCCCTGCACGCCCCTGATTCTCGCTGGCATTGCACAGGCTTGCTGCATCCGAACGGGGACCGCCAACTGCACTTACGAACAGCCGTGCGGCCTGCACACCTGGCCCCGGCCCTCCAGCGACTGAGACAGCGGGGGTGCTGGAGCCCGCCGCTCATCGGCCGTCAGAGGTGGGGCCGCGGGTGGCACGGCCGAGCTGATGGCACCGCCCTTGGTCCAGAGGCGGCGGGAGCACCGCCCCTTCCGCTTGGGCACCTGAGGCTTCCGCTGCTGTCAGGACACCTGCCCTCTTGCACTCTCCATGCCAAAGTTTAATCCGAGCTCCAGCGGTCAGTCGTCTATCCGGCAGCTTCCGTGGGCTTACCTGGGAACGACCGCTGGCTGCTTGAGACTAATTTCTGGCAGGACTTGGAAGTCTCCGGAAAGCAGGACGCTTCTTCTGACAGCAACTTCTTACTCCTCAGAAGGTCAGACAGGGTCATGCACATCAGCCCACTGCGCAGCCCGGGTTTGCTCCAGGGTGCTGGAGAGCGTGCGTCCCCAGACACGCATGACCCCAGGCTCGCCGAGGGTCTCCCCGGCTTGGTCACCCACCGTGTGCAATACCGGGCCTCCTCCTCCCTGCCCTGGGTGCCGCTGAGCTGCCACTCATCGCAGCGGTCACCTCTCCGGCCACTGACCTCTCGGGACAGCGTTCTCAAATGGCAAGACCAGCGCCAGCCAGCCGAGGGAGGGCAGAGTCAGCGTGCCTGGGAACTCTGGGTGTGGGTAGAGGTGCCCGGCCCTGGGCTGTCCCTTGTCCAGGGAAGAGGAAGGGCAGTGACCCCCACCCCCCGTCGGCACAGAGAATGGTGGCCTCGGCCCCCTCCGGCCAGAGCATGCCCGCCACCACCCTGCCTGCAGCGTCCAGGGCCACGTGAGATCCTCAGAGAGCAGCCTGGTGCCTCACTTCATCCCTGCCCCTTTTGGTCCTGCTCCTTTCTCCCCACCTGGACTTCTGGCCACCTTCTCTTTGGCTCCTCGGGCCCTGACCCCGGGACTCTGTGCTCCGGTGACGGCACTTTGTAGAAGATGCCATGTGGGTTCTCAGGAGCAGTGCCTTCCACCCAGGCCCCAGTTTTGAGTAAACAACTAAACTGCTCTTTCTGGAGAGTGGTGATGCCCTTGGCCATCTCCGAAGGGAGTGGAGTCTGATGCTAGATGCCAGCTCTGAGCGGACTGAGGGTCTGAGCGTCTAGCATTCTGTGCCACTTCCCAGCCATCCCCAGAGTGCCATCAGGAATGCTGTCCAGTAGGCCAAAGTCAGGCTGCTCGTCTGCTAAAACATCAGGACGCTCAGCTCTAAAGACGCTGAGCTTATTCAGATGCCCAAGTGCCCTCGCTCACAGTTGTGGGCACACAGCTCCTCCCAAAGCTGCAGAGACAGCTATTAGCCGACAGAAACATTAGCAAGGTGCCCAAACTAGAGGCACTAGGAGATCGTCTTCTAGCTCATATTTCTCAGTTCCTAACATTAGGCAGAGATTCCTACGTAAAGAAAACAAAAACAAAAAAGGAGCGCGCTCAGAAGCGACACTGACGCAGCGCAGGTCCACCTCAGCCTTGTTCTTTCCAGTGGGACGCTTAGCTGTGCACGGGGCTAATGGACCGTCATCTCAACCACGCGTGCTGATTCAGCTTTATGGAAAAGAGACGCTCATAAATAATAATTACCAACTTTCTTGATCTTCTCGCATCTTAACACATTAGAATGCATCGATTTATACTTTGGGCCCTATTTTTAAAACATCAGACTGCGGCCCGCTCTCTCCTCTGCTCACGTCTCCGCCCAGGGCTTGCAGCGCCTCTGTTTCATGGAGCTGCTCTCAGGAGGCGAAGTGAGGCCCTTAATGCAGGACAGTGCTGCCTGCGGCTCCCGTCTTGCAGACCACTTGCTACGATGGCAGAAGCACGAATACTGCTGTCCAGAGGTTTGAGGCGATGATGTTGATAGGGACGCGCACTCTTTAGAGTAATCAGATGTGTAAGGCTCTTTAAATCTCAGGACACTTACGAAGAGATGAGTTTTGCAAACATGCCAATAATAGCTCTCACTGAAAATTGCCCATTCTGTGTCCGAGTTCATTTTCAGGAAGCTGAGATTCCAGACCCAGTGGAATTTCTCTCCTAGTAAAGCAGCACGCCGGCAAATTGTAGACCATACGTCTGATGGAGCTGGCATTATTCATAAGTACATGGAGTGATAAAAACTGAAGTGACAAAAGCTGAAGACGCTAACCGCCAACTCGGGCAGTGTGCCTCGGGGGCCTGCTGAGCACAGAGCCCTGGAAGCTGGCGGCCGTGGCACTAGGGGGTCCTTGCCGTGGAAACCCTGGCAAGACAGCCCTCACCTATCAGGGAGGCCTCCTGTTTCCCAGCCTGCCCAGGTCATCACCACAGGCTAAATGGATCCTGTCTTTGGAGTTCCTCTGTAAGTTCCATTTTCATCGTTTTCAAATGCTGCCACACGCCTGAGGATTCATCAGGACAAAATGCGGATGTGACTTGCCACGAAGTCGTCTCCATTCTGAGGTTCTGGCTTGGGGACCCGGGGGCTCCCCGAGCCCAGTGTGTCCTCAGGTGGATCCCTGCATGCCCCGCAGTCTGCGAGAGCTGCAGACTCTGCCCCTGGCTGGGTGAACCCTGAGTCTGAGGCCTGAGTCTGGGCTGCCCGGCCTCCAACGCACGGCCTCCCACCCGTTGTGCCAAGTCCGTGCTGAGCTGCCGCCTTCCCTCCTGGAGCCGCAGCCCTGGGACAGCCCTGTTTTCCCCCCGTGGGAATGTCTCCCTGCATCCACCCGGCTCCCTGATTCTGAGCCTCGTGCCCTTCCTCACCCAGATTTCACTGTGCCCGGAGGACTTGTCAGGACCCACCTGAGGGCTGGAGATCAGCCCAAGCCTGGTACAGCCCAGGATGTTAAGTCAAAAGACCCCCACTTTCTGCAGAACGGGGGGCATGGTGCATGAGCAGCATTGGTAAAATGAGAGTATGGGGAGACCAGGGGACACTGCTCCTTCGGTGACGTCACAGGGAGCCTCCACTGCTCAGATATACTGCTCACCAGCTGAGCGCGGCCCAAGGAGGGCGACCGCAGTGTGGGACAGTCAAGAGCGATGCCCTCAGGGCCTCAGATGGCCCCGGCTGCCCCCCTCTCCCTGTGGGGGACCGCGGAGTCTCTGGCGTCGCTGTGAAGGCCAGAGGCCCTGAAACTGGGGGGCACGTCCTTGGGGCATGTCTAACCCAGTTTCCTAGGTTTCTGAAGCCAGAGTGGCCCTTTTTTGAAACACAAATGCATACTTGGAGTAACTCTTGGTCCAGTGTGAACCCAGGTAAGGCAACTCTGAAGAGTAAGCCCTGTGTTATCTTTCATTCACTCTGTTGTAATCCTGGCATGGAGCACAGGGCTTGGCTGGGAAGGTGCTAAAATATAATGAAGTAAGTAAATTAAAGAGTGCCTGGATGGACGGATGGGGGGATGGGGGGATGGGTTGAAGTCTGAGGGGGCGAATGGGTGAGTGGGTGAATAGATAGGTGCGTGTATGGTTAGTGGGTGGATGGATAGGTGGGAGAGTGGGTGGGAGGTGGGTAGATGGATGGATGAGGGAACGGATGGGTGAATGGTCAAGTGGGTTTGTGGGTGGGTAGGTGGGTAGATGGGTATAAGGATGAGTAAGTGGGTAAATGTATGGTTTAGTGGGTGGATGGATGGGTGGGTGGGCAGGCAGAGGAATGGGTGGGTAAATGGTTGTGTGGGTAGATGGATGGTTCAGGGAACGGATGGGTGAATGGTCAAGTAGGTGGGTGGGCAGATAAGCAGATGAGTAAGTAGGTAGATGGGTACGTGGGAAGACAGATGGGAGGGTGAGCAGGTAGAGGAGTGGGTGAGTAGATTGATGGGTGGGTGGGTACATAGATGGTTGAGTGAGCAGACTGATGAATGGATGAACTCCCACGAGATCCAGAGTTCACTCAGTAGCCTCAAAACTAGCCTTGGTACCAAACGGCTCAGTAGGGCCCATTTCAGTTTGGAACTGGCTCAATCCAGATAACCGTTATTTTCAGGCCATTTCTAAGTGGGCCTGAAGGACTGACACCACCTGACCCTTACCCCAGAGAAGTCCCCATCCTCCTCGGCCCAATTTGCATGGATCTGTGTGACCATCATTTGGACCCCGAGCTGGGCAGCGTCCAGGCCGAGGATGCCTGCTAGCGCAGGAGAGCACTGCTGGACAGACAGACAGATAGCGTGTGTCCCTGCAGGCGTTTCCTGGCACCACACCAAGCCGTGTGGCAGCCAGGCAGCGGAAAGAACCCAAGAGCTTCTATCTAACGCACGTTTAAGTCTCACACTGGGCTAGTTTAGCTTAGTCATCCCCACCTCACATTTTCAACATGAAAGGGGTGCGGGGGTGAGTTCAGACCTGGCATCCAGAAGAGACCATTTGCTGCTCGTTCAGTGAAACTGTTTCGCAGAAAGCAGTCTGGTTCTCAAAGTGGCCCCCAGCGAAGGCCACCACCAACCACCGCTGCGCGTGTACCGGACTCGGGGTTCCATGTCCTCAGAGGCTTTAGAGGAAGGACGTCAGGATACAGGCTCATCAGACCGTTCCCGCTGCCGGCACCATCCCTCCCATGGAGGCCCCTGAAGGCTGTCTCGACCAGCCTGGCAGTCACGTCTGTCGAGAAACTAACTTGCCCTGTGCCTCAGCCTGCTGCTGAAGTCAGGGGAGCTCAGCCCCTGCTCCCCGGGGGGACGCCAGCCATCTCAGGACTGCGCCTTTGACACATGTTCCAACCTATAGACAAATTGAAGTAGTAAATTCCAGGATGGGAGGTTTGAAAGCCAGAGTTTGCATCTCTGCATTTGAATCACTGAACAATTGTTTATGACCCAGAAGGTAATGGACAAATTTCCCCCTAAGAATTTAAAATTAACCTCTGCCCATCAATTAACTTGAGATCTGGGTCTGTTGACCTTCTTCTCTGCAAGCTCTTGATCCTTCAGATGAGCTCTGTCCTCGCTGCATCACCAGGGTCCTCTGTTCTCCTGAGCGTCCATTCCCCCGTGAGGACAATGTCCGGGTGTGAATCCTCCACTTCTGTGAATCCACAGTCTTTATCCTGCTGTGGACATCATTTTCCACAGCACTGTGGTGGACGTGGTTAAAATATGAACAACACTTAATAACATGAAAGAGGATACGGAGGGGTCGACTTAAAGAGAGACGTTTCTAGATGAGCTTGGTCTAATTTATTAGAGCCTGCTTATCTTTGTCTTCTAAAAATAACCCACCAAATCGACTGCACAAAGAGATTATCTGTGCAGCCCATGGAGCGGGCAGGAGGGGTAATTTGTCACGACCTAAGTCACCAACGCAGTGACCTCATCTTAAATTAATGTTCACATTTAAGACAAGCCATGTTATTTTAACGACGTTAATTCTTCATGGATAATGGCTTGGGGAAGGCAGGCCTGAGGAGTGCTTAGGGATGGAGTCCTGGGGAATCCTCTGATTGTCGAACTATCTGCTGGGATGTGGGGTCACTGGGAAGCAGTGTGCCTGGGAGGTTGTTCATAGCTGGCATTCAGAGGGCACCAGCTTAGATCTAAGCTCTGTGTGACTTTGCAGGTGACATCTTAGCCTCTACAAGCGGGGAGGAAGTCAACTAGGCACAGAAGCAGAAATGTCACTTTCAGAGAACGCTCTGGTTAATGAGGCCTGAGCTTTCTGGGGTCCGACCGTCCTTGCCAGGCTCTGAGCAGGACTCTGCACTTGCTGTTTGCTTGACCACACGTCCAGTCACTGTACGAAGCGCAGCAGATCCCTGACCCCTTGTGTCTGCAGGTAGCCTCGCCACGTCTTTGTAAACCCTCTGCTTTCTTGGGTGCCTTTGTCCTGGAAACTGTATCTCTTTAACACATCATGTGTGTTGCACAAATAGAAAAGACTCAGCAGTGTGCTGTTCTTTTCACTTTTGCAGCTCTGGGCCTTGCCCCGGGGTCAAAGTTTGGCCACAAAGTGTGCTACGATCAGAGTCAAGGAGGTCCGAGCACTCAGAGTTGGACGGTAAAGACAGACTGGTGGTGTGTCCCACTTTGTATTTATATTTTGCATAAGCACGTTTAAAATCTCTGAACGTTGACCAGGAGATGCAGCTGAAATTAAGACTATAAAGACGCAGTTACAATTTTCACCTTTGAAACATTCAGTAACAGGAGCAGAACGCCCCTTACGGTGGATCAAGTCTAAATGTTCCTGCCGAGCTCACCGAAAAGGTATGGATAGATGTCCGCTCACCTCTCTGACACCTGTTCTCCTCACTGCCCACCATCTCTTGACTATTTGTTTACACTGATTTTTCTAGGAAAGTGTCGATCCCAAAGTTCCATGGGCCCTTTAAGTTCACAGGAGTCACAAGGACAGAGCTAAACAGCTTGTGGGCTTCCCTAGCGGTTCATCGGTAAAGAATCCGCCTGCCCCTGCAGGAGATGTGAGTTCTGTCCCTGGGCCAGGAAGATCCCCTGGAGAAGGAAATGGCAAGCCCCTCCAGAGTTCTTGCCTGGCAAATCCCTTGAATAGAGAAGCCTGGTGAGCTACAGTCCATGGGTCACAAAGAGTTGGACATGACTTAGCGAACAAACAACAACAGTTTATCAACAGCCCTAAGCCCACCCCTCCACACACAACTCCGCATTCATAACTCAGTGACCCCCTCCTTGCTTGAAAGAGAGTGCAGAGCGGTGTAGATTCAGCTGCCACGTCTGACATTGCTTCACTGTACTCCTGTCTCCCTCTGAAAACTCTTCAAAGCTCACAGAACCAAGCGTAGTGTTTGCTGACCTCTTACGAGTCTGGGGACAGCCCAGCCCAGACAGTTCCTGAGTCTTGAGTCTTCTTAATATTGATCCCAGCCAGTTCAGATTCCCTAAACTCATGTCAAACAGTTCTGCTGGGCAGATTTGCAAAGTGATGGGCTCATTCCTATTCCTAAATGGCGCTAACAAGGCGGAGTGGTCTTTTTTAATCTAATTAACGTGGCACAGATGTGACAAGAGACGCTGAGTATTGTGTTGTCTTAAACAGGAGAACCGGCAACTTATATGCTGATGAAACCACGGTATGTTTTAGATCAAGTCTTGGTAAACATGCCACGGACTGCCCGAAGGGAGAGCTCAGCTTTAATTACCTCGACGCTAAAGTTATCTGCAATCGGATAGCGTTCAATTGCAATGCGAGAGTGGGTCTTCAACAGACTGCTTTGCTTAGCTGATGTGCAGCTCAGTTGTCCCAGCAGGTTCCCGAAGGCTGAAAAGTAGAGACACATATTTTTACGGATGGGGAAGGCAGTCGACCAGAAAACTCCTGAGCCTTTTGTAAGACGGTCCCTTCCAGGCGCGTTCCCGCATTGTTTTGGGGGGGTTGTTTGTTTGTTTAATTCTTCATCTTTTTTATCTCTTGTCTGTCCTGGGTCTTCACTGCTGCATGGGATTTCTCTAGTTTTGGCAAGCAGGAGCTACTCTTGGTTGGGTGCACGGGCTTCTCATTGCTGTGGCTGCTCTCAGGGCCGAGCACGGCTCTAGGGCGCGTGGGCTTCAGCAGCTGCAGCCCCGCAGTAGTTGCGGTTCCCGGGCTCCACCGCTGGCTCAGTAGTTGCTCCACGGCATGTGGGACTCTCCCGGGCCAGGGACGGAGCTCACGTCTCCTGCATTAGCAGGATGACTCTCTACCACTGAGCCATCAGGGAAGCCCCCAGTCGGTGTTTGACTGGATTGGAGTAGGTGGTGGCTATGATTCCCTCAACACACAGAAGGACCTGTTTTCAACAAGCCTACCTGAGGCTAATAGGTTAATGTTTCCAAAAGTGGAGGCCAGACAATCGATGCTTGAAAGTTGAAACCCAAGAGGCAAGGTTGGCCAAATGAAAGCTCTCTTGGTTCCTGAGGCAGGCAGCCTAGGAAAGGATGGGGGCAGGGCACATCCAAAGGTTGACTCCTCTTCCCAAAGCCAGGGGGCTGGAGCTTTTATGGGCGGACAGAGGGGCTACAGGCAGAAACAGTACCACCAGCTCCAAGACTCATCTTGAAATCGGTCGTCGGTGGTCTGACCAGCGTCGTCTTGGCTGTCTTGGGTAGAATCAATCCTCAGCCCCAGGGTTGGTTTGCCCCCGTTTCTTTGAGGCTGGTTCCCAGGACTGTGGCAGCTTTACCTCAGCCACATGGTCATCATGCACTTCCCCACCTGGCGGGGGTTTGGGCATCTGTAAGACAACTCACAGGGCGAGGCTAGGAATATTGTCTATAGCCCTTGAAAAGGAGCTAAAGGTCCTAGACTGTGCTGTGCTGTGATGTGCTTTATCGCTCATTCGTGTCTGGCTCTTTGCGACCCCATGGACTGTAGGTCGCCAGGCTCCTTTATCCACAGGGATTCTCTAGGCAAGAACACTGGAGTGGGTTGCCATGCCCTCCTCCAGGGGATCTTCCAAGCCAGGGATTGAACCCACATCTCTTGAACTGCAGGCAGATTCTTTACTCTCTGAGCCACCAGGGAATAAATTTAATCAGAGAAGTAGGAAAACGCAGAAACTAAAGAAAACAAAGGAGACTGAAGATGATAACATGGTCTGCTTCCGCATTTTCTCGCTTCTCTGATTAAACTTATCCTTGGGCTAAAGGTTTTCTACAGACAGAAGGCAGGCGGAGGACATGGTCGGGGGTGGCGGGGCGCAGCGGCAAAGACTGTAGGACCCCTCTCTGCGTCACTGAAACCCAGAGAGGCCAAGAACGCTCGAGCCAGCTCCAGCGTGGTCGTGGAAGTGCTGGGTGACCTTCCAATCCTGAGGATGGGGCCAGGCCCTCCCCAAGTCTGACGGGAACCCTGGGGCAGGAGGTCTTCGGACAGCGCACGTCCAGCTCGGCCCCCAGCTGGAGAAGCAGACGGCGGCTTCGCTGCAGCAAGGCCTGAGGGGCAAAAATGGTTCCTGGGCCCCTCCTGCCAATGATACTCCGTCCCAGCTTAAAAACAAGGGTCTGCTAGCTCCCTCGAGGGTGGAGCGAGGGACTGTGTTCAAGCAGTGGCCTGCAGCCAGCCCTGCTGACCACCCTGAACGATGCGTCTCTTTCTCACTGAAGAAGAATCTCAGGAAGTCCTCTAATGAGACCAGCAGGGAGACCCAATACCACCCCAACTCCGGAGCAGGCCGCCTGAGCATCGTCCATAGCTTTCCATTTTTAAATCAGGAGAGTGCAGAGTGATGCTCAGAGGACACCAAATGAGGTCCCAGACCTGGAACAGGAAATGGTGACCACCCGGAGAGCAGCCTTCAAGCGTCCAGTGAGGATGGGCACTCGGTTAGGGCAGACTCCCTAGCTGGACTGTCCTGGCTCCCGGGCCATCACGGGGCTGCAGCCACTGCGGAAGGCAGAAGGCTGTCTGCTCTGACCCGTCCGGGCCCCACAGAGCAGGGTCTCCTTCACTGACTCACGGCTTCGCTCACGTGAACCATTTCTACCTGCTCCTACAGATGCTCGAAGACGCTCCCTCGGTGGGAACCAGGGCATCTCCTGCCGAGGACTTGGGGGGCAGGGCAGCCATGCCATGAGCTCCCCCTGTGAATTCCTCCCTGGGAACCAAAGCAGCGGAAGGACTGGGAGGAGAACTCAGTCTGCAGGGGCGGGAGGAAGGGAAGACCGGGTCTTCTCAGCACTGCCCTGGGGCCGGGTTGCAGGCAGAAGTCGGGAGGCCGAGCCCCCAGTCGCCCACCCGCTGGTCTTCCTGACCTGAGCCCTTGTCTGGGCCCACGGGAGGACCAACCCCCATGCCCACCCTCTGGACGTGGAGCGACAGGGAGCAAATGCTCCTCACTGATTGTGACTTCAAACACTGGACTGGATGAGAGCCACGGTCACCTCCAGGGCCCAGCTGGGCATCCAGGGTCCTCCAGGGAAGCCAGGGTCCAGGGAGGGGTCCCAGCCCCACTGGAGAGGCCCCAGAGCCCCAGCCTGAGACCAGAGGGCTCTGCAGTGACAAGTGATGGAGGGTCCCCCGTGCAGGGAGGTGCCACCTGTACCCCCATCTTGGTCCCTCAGCAAGACACAAGGAGGTGTCACGTCACCCAGGAACCACCTCCGTGGGTGCACACACTTACACCAAGCTACAGGAATCAAGATTGCCAGGAGAAATATCAATAACCTCAGATATGCAGATGACACCACCCTTATGGCAGAGAGTGAAGAAGAGCTAAAGAGCCTCTTGTTAAAAGTGAAAAAGGAGAGTGAAAAAATTGGCTTAAAGCTCAACTTTCAGAAAACTAAGATCATGGCTTCTGGTCCCATCACTTCATGACAAATAGATGGGGAAACAGTGGCTGACTTTATTTTTCTAGGCTCCAAAATCACTGCAGATGATAATTTCAGCCATGAAATTAAAAGACGCTTGCTCCTTAGAAGGAAAGTTATGACCAACCTAGACAGCATATTAAAAAGTAGAGACATTACTTTGCCAACAAAGGTCCATCTAGTCAAGGCAATGGTTTTCCAGTAGTCATGTATGGATGTGAGAGTTGGATGGTGAAGAAAGCTGAGCACTGAAGAATTGATGCTTTTGAACTGTGGTGTTGGAGAAGACTCTTGAGAGTCTCTTGGACTGCAAGGAGATCCAACCAGTTCATCCTAAAGGAGATCAGTCTTGGGTGTTCATTGGAAGGACTGATGCTGAAGCTGAAACTCCAATACTTTGGCCCCCTGATGCAAAGGGCTGACTCACTGGAAAAGACCCTGATGCTGGGGAGGATTGAGGGCAGGAGGAGAAGGGGATGACAGAGGATGAGATGGTTGGATGGCATCACCGACTCAATGGACATGGGTTTGGGTGGACTCCAGGAGTTGGTGATGGACAGGGAGGCCTGCATGCTGCGGTTCCTGGGGTCGAAAAGAGTCAGACACGACTGAGCCACTGAACTGAACTGAACTGACAGGGCTGCCCAGGTGGCGTTAGTGGTAAAGAATCTACCTGCCAATGCACAAGACGCAAGAGATGCAGGTACAGTCCCTGAGTTGGGAAGATCCCCTGGAGAAGGAAATGACAACCAACTCCAGTATCTTGCCTGGGAAATCCCACGGACAGAGGAGCCTGGAGGGCTACAGCTCATGGAGTCGCTAAAAGTTGGACACGACTGAGCGCTGAACACGCACGCAAGCATAGGACACTCTGTCTCAGCCTCCACTGGGCCTGGCGGTCCATCACAGGGAAATTGTCTGAGTCACAGGCAGCCTTTCACGGGGGAACATGTGTATGGTTCCCTGTTATCCGACTCTTGTAACAGGCCAGACGCATCAGCTGGTGATTGGCCCAGAGTCCAGGCTCCATTCACTGGGGGGCCGAAACGAGGCAGGTAAATGCAGACGCTTACTTCAGAATTTCCCAGTAATGTGCAGGGCTGTAAATACGAAACAATATTGATGGCTCAGATCTAAATTCAGATTTTCTTCCTGGAGACGGCAATAAATAACATGACAACGCTTAATACATCAGAAGCCTTATTTGTGAAGAGCATCTAAGCAGATATAAATGCCATTTCTTCAAGGAGTAGAGAACAGTTAACTCTCCCTAAATGCAAGTTCTGGGGGAGATGCTGGCAGGATGAGAAGCAGGAGGTTGGGGTAGTCACGGGGAGACCCTCAGATTACAGGTGGGGAGTCGCAGACCCACGGCAAGTCCCGTCGCCCCAGGCAGTGGCCCAGTGGTGGGGCCGCAGGGGGTGCTCCTGGATTCGGAGCAGCCTGCAGGGTTGGGCAGACCCAACAAAGCCTGGAGGGAGGCAGGGGAGCACAGCAAGCGGGGCCAAGAGGACAGCCCTTGGTACAAGGAGGAGGAGCGGGCATGGCATCCAGGAAGCACCTCTCTGCCGGTCCTGCCGCTCCTGTTAACCTGCATTGCTTCATTTAACCTTCCCTTCCCTGGGGAACTAGGGACGCTGTCCACTCTGTGCAGTGAGGGCCCAGGGGCCCAGGGCAGGTAAGGAACAGGTGAGGAAGAGCCCAGGTCTGCACAGCCAGAAGAGGAGAGTGGGGTAAACCCATCCCTCCCACCTGGCCCCCACATCCCCCACAGCTCACCCCAACCCTGGCAGGGCTCCAGCGGCCTGTCTTCGTGTCGCGGGCCCATGGGACTACAAACAGAGTCAGGCTGTTTGGACCACAGGGCAGACAGAGCTGACCCGTGCTAACCCCACCGCATGGATTCACCTACTCACCAGTACCCAGGCCTCCCTCTGGAGATGGCAGTTCTTGGCCTACATGTCCTGTGGTTCACAGATTGATTCTTTGCAAAGTTGATTCAAGCTTAAAGCAGTAGCTTTAAGAGAGGTCACTCTAGTACTGAGATCATCCTCATCATGTGGATACTTTAATCAGGCCCCAAACTTCAGGGCAATTACAAAGTAAAGGTGTAGTCACTTTCCCCATATGGCAATTGGGCTTGATATATCCCCCCATCTCCTATCGCCTCTGGAGAGAAACCTCAGGGTCCATGCTCATCAGAAGAAGGAAGCTCAGCTAACCAGAAGTGCCTCTGAGAAACCATCCCAGGGACCCCGCGCTGTGGAGGCAAAGCACTTCAAAGTTGCCCGTTCCAGCCCCAGACCTGCCCACACGGGAGGCAGAGCGACTCGGGGTGGGGGGAAGGCAGCACCTGAAGCCCAGAGGGCGTGACCCTCCCTGCAGGCTCCCGGTTCCCGATGAGTGCTCTCTGTCCACTGCATGAGGATTCAGATCAGATCAAAGGACTGCTGGTGACATTCCACACCCCCGCCAGGAGAGTCTGTCCTCTCGCCAAACCTGCTAGGGGAAAGATGCACAAGCAACGGAGCTGTATTCACAGCATCTCAGCCGAGTGGGTTGTAAACAGAGAGGAGACTCACCTCGTAGATGGTGTGAGGGAGACAGTGACACAAGGGCTGGACCATGTCCCTGAAGTTCAGGCTGAACCCCTGAGCCAGGGCCCTGGGAGTGTGACCTTGTTTGGAAGTAGTCCTGCAGGTAGAGTCAAGTCCAAATGAGGTCATGCTTGATTAGGGGGGTCCTGCCTCCAGTGGCCAAGATCCTTTTAAGGAGAGGAGAGGCACGAGACTCGTGGGGGAGAGGGTCACTCCGAGGGCCCCCGGGGCATGCCAGCAGCCCCTGGGTGCCAGGAGGGGGCCTGAGACCCTCAGATCCTGCCCCGAGCTTCCAGCGGGAGCCCACCCCCTCCAACACCTCGATTCTCAGCTCCTGGCCTCCAGACCACGAGACAGTATGCTTCTGCTGCTCGGAGCCCCCAGCTGAGGCGCTCTGTTGAGTCCGGCCTAGGCATCGAAGACCCAGCTGCAGTCAGAGCTCACTGCGAGGACCAGCACGCTTACCCTCTCGCCCTGGTGTGGCCGGGGCAGCTTCTCCCGCGGAACCGAGTCACAGCCACACCCCGTCCAGGGGCCGTGATGGCTGAAGCAACCACACCGCACTGGCTGCTGAGGACGAAGGTCACTTTGCAGGTCACTGCAGCAGGCATCTCGGTCAGCAACTAATGCAGCCCTGCATGTGATGGATGACATAAAGGCAAGGTTCCGAAAGCTCCCTGTCAGCGAGAGCTGCATGCTGTCACAGGGGAGCCGGGGTCCGGCACAAGCTCCCCGGATAAATGAGAAAACACCCTCACATCCAGCTCTCTGGACAAGATGTGCCAACGACCCTCCCCGAGTGCCCGACCCAGCCTTGCCAAGCACACCAAGGAGAGGGCCAGGCTTTCACTTCATTATCACACAGTCACGTTGCTTCAAGTCTTTGTGAAGAAACACAGTTTCTGTAAAGCGCCCTCAAGTGAGGCTCGGCTGCTCTGGGTAGGTTCTGAGGCAGGATGGACGTGGAGCGCCCATGTAGATCAGAAAACGCAGCAGCTATAATTGAATTTTATAAAATTAATACTTTCACAAGGGAACCTCGGCACAAGCCCAGCAGGAAGGAAACGTGTTTCTAATACAGAGGAGGAAGAGGACCCTGAAATTAAGGCCATGAATACCAGGTGCATCTTGAGCTGACCCAACCAGTGACGTTGGGCTTCAACACGCTCGGCTCGCCCGAGGCCCGGGGCTGAACAGTGGCTGGTGGGCCACCTGCAGGAGGGGCCACATGCCGCTCTTCTGAGTGGGTCTCTTTCTGGAAGCTTCTACTGCCTGGTTCCTTCGTATGGCGGTGGTGGGACTCTGCTTTCCTAGTGTAAAGGAAGATTTTCTACTACTCAGCCAGGCTGCCTCCACCGGCCGGTAGGTTAAACCAGAGTTCTGTCCACCCCTGAGCCCGGGGAGGCCAGCGCTCCCTGTCCCTGGTTCTGTTGCTGTCCAGCTCTCTAACTCAGCAGTTGCTAATTTCACAGACGTCCCCTGTCCTGGGTCCTGGCCTTGGGCACTCAGTCAGTGGGTCTGTGTCTCCTAGGCAGGGGTCTGCAAAGCTTTTCTGAGGAGGACTGGACAGTAAATGTGTTCGGTTTTGTAGGACAGAGGGTCTGCTGCAGCATAAAGGCGATGACAGAAAACGGACACACAGGCGGGCTGGTCCCAGTGTCTCCGGTAGACGAGCACGGCAGCTTGCTTGTCATACCATTTTCATGTCATCAAATCCATTACTTTTAAAATGTTAGATGCTCAAAAGCATAAAGACTATTCTTACTCTGGGGGCCAAACAAAAACCCCTTTGGCACGGGGGCGGGGGCCGCAGGCCTCAGGACAGCCTCTGCAGGGGCCCCCGACTCTGCTGACTCCTGCGGGCTCTCAGCCGCCTCTCGTAACTCTCGCAGGTGCAGACAGACACAGGCACACCGGGGCCTCTGTGTTGGACCACACCACACGGGCCTGAGACGTGTCGATCATGCATGCTGCCATCTGCCTTTCCCACGTTTCCCAGAGATCTGGGGACAGAGGTCCTGAGAGCACCCTGCGCTGAGAGGCATCTTCGGAATCTTCGGAAAAGCCTAGCCTAGCCCCAGCCCCCTCTGGGAATGCTGATGGCTCTTCAGCCCATGGCCCTCTGTCCAATAAAGCACTGATTCGACCCTGGTCTGCTGAGCACCGGGACGCCTCTGCAGCCCCTGCTCCCTGCCCACCTCAGCCAACGGAACTGCTAGAACCTTCCCTGTGGCTCCAATTGCCAGCCCAGCCTCAGCTGACTCCTGGATCCTCAGGACTTGGGGAGATTCTAACACCTCGGGGCCCTGCTGCTGTTTCCTGGCCCTCTGCTCTCTGCATTTCTCTCTCAGTCTGCCCATGGACGTCCCCTGAGAAACATCTCCAGGTCTGGGACTGCCGGGCACCTAGCTCTGTGGATTCATGGCCCTGGGATTCTTACCCAATGGTGCATGGCATGGACTAAGGACTAGAGCGTCAGCCTGGGGCAGAGGAAGAGCTGAGGCCGCTTTCATGACAGGTGCCTGGTGTGGGCACAGGGTGTGGATAGGAGGCAGCCAGGTGGTCAAGGAACTGGACTGCCCTGCGGTGTAAGGACTGCATCTGATGGAGGGACATTGAGGGCTCTAAGCAGGGTTGCTATTGTTTAGTCTCTCAGTCATGTCTGACTCTCTGCAAATCTACAGACTGAAGACCGCCAGGCTTCTCTGTCCATGGGATTCTCCAGGCAAGAACACTGGAGCGGGTTGACATGCTCTCCTCCGGGGGATCTTCCTGAGCCAGGGATCAGACCTGCGTCTCTTTGACCTCCTGCACTGGCCGGCGGATTCTTTACCACTCGCACCCCCGGGAAGCCCTCGAGCAAGGTGGCAGTGTTAACTTTGCAACAAAGATTCCAGACCCTTCAGAGGAGAACTGAGTGGAAGAGGACGAGGTGGCTGAGAAGAGAATGTTTGCGAGATTGGTGCGGAGGTCCCCAGGATTAGGTGGGATGGTTTGGAAGGAAATACACCAGGGTCAGGATGGGGGCTCACCCACAGCTTGAGCAGGGTGCAGGCGGGGCCAGGGCAGAGGGGGAGGGCACCTCTGGTCGGTGATCATAGAGTCCCCAGGACTTCCTCAGGAGCAGGAGATAGGACTATCCGCGTGGATAGGAATCAAAGGAATTGAGATCCATCACCGATCCTGACACGGAGTGGCCAGCAGCTGAAGCCCACCCAGCTCCACGTGGCCTTGTGGCCATGAGCAAGGAGCAAAGGGACCTCACTAGGCTTTCGTCTCTGCAACCCCAGAGCATGTGCATCATCCAAGCACAAACGCAGGCAGAGAAGGCAGGTGATCAGGTGGGGGAGCAGGGGGAACCGAGTGATCCTGGGGCGGGAGGCAGCAGGGCCCTCTCACAGAGACCTTGTGGGGGGGGTTTAAAGAAGCCTCTGGAATTCAGACAGACCTCAGAGAACCCTGGAGAATCCCGAAGACAGGCCTTCACAGAGGTCTACAGGACACCTGTTTCCCCCTTTGAATGTACCCTAGAACCATTGTTCTCTTTCTGAAAACCATTCCTTCGTTCACCTTTCCAGGAAAATGTAGGACCCCCTGGCTCCTGGCTATTAAAAGTCATTCAGCAGAACTGCCCTCCGATCATTCAGAAAGCAGAGGGTCTATCAGAGAGGAAGCAGTAATGATGAGATTAGTCTAGAAACACACTTCAAAACAGACGCAGAATACGGTCATGCACGGTCTCGGTCCTTCTCTTTGGAAGGCGCGGCCAGGCCGCTTGCACAGTTCTCGTGGCGAGCTAGAGAGAGCAAGGGGATAAAAGTGCCAGGGCTGAGTGATGTGCGTGCGCATCTCCGGAAGGAGAGGGAATTTCATTTTCTCACATATTATCCCCTACGACTTGTCACCAATGGTCTGTGAACGGAGAGATGGAGAGGACCACAGTAAATGTCCTCACTTCACCGAGAAGACGAGGGAAGAGGCCGTGTGAGCTCTCAGCCACTATTTTTCTCTTGGAACTTAAAAAATTAGTTTACTAAGCAAAACTTTTAATATTCCCATTGACTAAAAAAAAAAAAAGAAAAGAAAAAAGAAAGAAGGGCCAATGAATGGATCTGACAGCCAGAAAAGTTGTCTTAATAACCTAGTTTGGGTGAATGTCCTTCGAATGCTTTTAAAAACTATAAACATGACGGATGTTTCTACTCTGATCCATTTTCTAAACGTGACATCGCGGCTGCTGCAGAAGCGACTTCCTGCTGCATCGTGGGGGGATGGAGCCAACGCGGCAGATGAGAAACTGGGTTTCTCTCCTCCGTCTGCAGAGAGCGCGTCTGACCTTGGAGGACAGTCTGCCCTTCCTCATCTGTAAACAAGGGCTGCGTCTGCCCATCTTTCCCCGGAGAGCTGGGGGCGGCTTCTCAGCCAGTGAGCATCTTCGGAGGCAGCAGAGCAGGGCCCAGCCTTTCTCAGCTCCCTCTCGCCCTGGCCTCCAGGCTCGAGTCAGAGGGGACGCCGGTGGGAACCGCGACGTCCACGGAGCCTCGGCCTCACTTCTGGGCTGCACTCTTCCACGTGCACCAGCTCGTAAACCTGCAGACACCCCTTCAGTACCAGCGCAGGAAACACCCTCTCCGCAGAGAGGGCCGCTGGCTGGAGCATGAGAGATGGGCCTAGGGCCCTGCAGCTCGTGGGGTTTGAACTTGGGTCTTGGGCCACTAAGAAGGTGACCTCCCTACGGGTTCAGCCAACAAGCTCGGACAGGCCACCACTCAGAGTGGAGTGCAGGGAACGCCACTCACATGTTTGCTGTGGACACTGAGGCATTTTGGCTGATACGACAGTTTAATTCCATTAAACATTTCCAAGACCCGCTGGAAGCACGGAGCCATCTGTGCTTGCAATACTCAGAGAGAGCTGGTCTCCACCAGTGTCCACTTTGCACGTGGAGCTGATGTCAGGACTGTAGGATGTTTCATTGCAGGAATATTCAAATCTGTTTAACCATTACAATGCTGACAGTCATTCAGACTGTCTCCATCGGGGCTATTTTGAATGATGCTGCGATGGCCGTTATTATAGCTTTAGTTTGGTACACAAATGCACGCATTTCTTCTGGGTACAGGCGTGGGAGGTCTGTAGGGTGTGAATCAGGTCACAGGGTATGAATATCTCCAACTTCAGTAAATAAGTCATGGGGCCAGTTTTCACCCTCCTTGCAGTACATTTAATTCATAGTTTTACCTAATCCTGTTATCATCTTTTATTTTGAATTTTAGCCATTGTAGTAGCATTGTATTTTAATTTGCATTTCACAATTTAATTTACAGTTCCTTGGGGATTAATAAAGGGAAGCACCTTCTCATATATTTATTGCCATCTGAGTAGTAGTTTCATGTTTTTATATATTTTGAAGCTGTGTTGATGGATGCTTACAGATTTACGGTTAGTATTTGCATCATAAATCCCTTTATTTTTCTTGCTTCCAATCTTTCTGTACTTCTGTATTAAATATAGAATATTTTATAGACAAGCATACATTTGGACCTTATCGCTTCTACCCAGTCTGACGACCCCAGCCTTAAACTGAGTCAGTCCCTTTGCATTAGTGAAATCACCGTCCTCTCTCATCTGCGTCTGCCATTTCCGTTTGCACTCAGTGAGACCCGTCTCTTTTATGTCTCTTCTCTTGCTTTTTGTCTTTGTCAAGGATAATCAGATATGTTTAATGATTTGATTTTTCCCTCCATTAAATAGATAGTTGTACATCTTTCATTGCTCTGTTAGTGGTTGCCAGGGAAATCAGAACATACGCCATTCACCCATCACAACCTACTGCGAGTTTGCTTGTCTCGCTGTCTCCGTGACAACTGAGCCTTGGGACCCTTCACCTCCATTTACGTCATCCTGCTTGAGTGACAGGTAGTCAACCTTCAGATTTGTTAAAACAGTATTGAAAATTTAATTTATTGCCTTGGAAATCACACCAGGCAATATTAATTTTGTTTTTCAATAAATGCTCAATCTATGTTTATACATGTATTTATCTTTTCCACCTCCTGCCAAGGGTTCCATTCCCTGGTTTCCATTATATTTTTGCATGTCCATTGGGGATCCTTTTCTTCCTGTTTGAAGAATGGTTTTAATGGAGCTTTTTTTCATGAAGCTCTGATGGCAATAAATTTTCTCTTTTTTTCACAAAATATCTTTATTTTGCAATCCTGGTTTATAGGGGCTTCCCAAGTGGCTCGGTAGTAAAGAATCTGCCTGCCAAAGCAGGTGATGCAGGAGACTTGGGTTCAATTCCTGTGTCAGGAAAATTTCCTGGAATAGCAAACGGCGATCCACTCCAGTATCCTTGCCTGGAACATTCCAAGGACAGAGAAGCCTGGTGGGTTACA
This sequence comes from Antilocapra americana, assembly GCA_007570785.1. Lineage (NCBI taxonomy): Eukaryota > Metazoa > Chordata > Mammalia > Artiodactyla > Antilocapridae > Antilocapra > Antilocapra americana. The sequence goes on from ML664216.1 coordinate 468,013, forward strand.
GTCCATAGGGTTGCAGAGAGTGGACATGACTGAGCATCTACACACACACACACACACACACACACACACACACACACATATACACATACACATATACCCACCCCCCCCACACACACATACACACACATACACAGACACACACGTACACACACACATACACATATACCCACACACACACATACACACAAACACACACATACACACACATACACAGACACACACGTACACACACACACACACACATACACATACACATGCACATGCACACACATACACACACACACACACATACACACACACAGCACTGTAGGATCCTTTTACTGGGTGCAGAGTTCTGGGCTGGTGGGATCTGCTCCCCTCCTGCTGATGATGCTAACCCCATTCTCTTTGGCCTGCTTCCCCTATATCTGCTGAGAAGTCATCTGTCAGTCTCACAGCTGCTCCAGCAAAGGTAGAGTTTCTTATGTTCCTTTAAGAATTCCCTTGTTTGCAGCATTTCTATCATAAAGAGCCTGTATTATTTTGCTTGTTATTATTTTCCTTTTTCTCCAGGTTTCATGAGTCATTTTGAGTCTACACCATTGCATTTTACATAAATTTTATATTTGTAAATTCAAATTTTGTAAAATTAGGTATTCTTCAAGTGTAGCTTCTTTAAAACAAAAGAGTCTATGCCTTGCTTAGAATGCCAGTGATAAGGATTTTAGACCTTGTTGCTTGTTTTCCGTTGTTTCTCTGACATTTCTACACTTCCTAGGCTCGTTGTCTACCTGAGCTGCAGTTAGGAATTCTGTTACCTTCCACTCCACATGTTCTGCCTTCTGCTGTGTCTAACTCTGTTAAACCTATCCTTAGTTGTTCACACCGTACCTTTCAGTTCTAGAGCTCTCACTTGACGGGTGAGTCTATCCATCTGTCCTGTCCATCTGCTAACGCACTTTCTGGGTCTGTACTGGCGCGCAGTTGACTCCCAGCGTCGTGTTCGTTTCAGGCGTGCAGCGCTGTGACTCGGTCGCCCCATCACACACCCACACTTCTTGGATGCTCTGCCCACACAGGTCAGTCAAGAGCATTGAGGAGAGCTCCCTGTGCTGTATTATAGTCCTCCTATCATATGATATCGCTTGTATGTGGACTCTGAAAAAAGAGCCCAAAGGACCTTATCTACAAAAGAGTACAATTACAGATGTGGAGAAACAGACTCTGGTTACCAGGGAGCAAGAGGGAGAGGGCTAAATCGGGCGACTGGGACTGACATACACACACTAGTGGGTTTTAACTTTGTTTGAAGATATTAGTCACTGGAATTTAAAATAATGCATTTGGGCATAGTTAGTCTACAATGCCATGTTACTGTCAGGTGTACAGAAAAGTGAATCCGTTATACAAACTCACTCTCCACTCTTTTTCAGATTCTTTTCCCATACGCTCCATTGAAGAGTGTTGAGTAGCGTCTTCTGCGCCGTACAGTAGATTCCCTTGGCTATCTGATCTACACAAGCTATTTGTGCGTGTTAATCCCTCCTTCCTCCCTGATAACCACAGTTTGTTTTCTACACCCATAACTCTCATTTGGTTTGTGGATAAGTTCATTTGTACTCTTTTCTTAAATATATATTTTTTAAAATTTTCTAATTTTGGCCATGCTGGGTCTTCGTTGCTCCACGCGGGCTTTGTCTGGGTGCAGAGAGTGGGGGCTTCCTTCTCTTGCCGGGGGAGCAGGCTCAGGCACATGGGCTTCAGGAGTTGCAGCGCCCGGGGCCTGCGCTCACACAGGCCCAGAGGGCACAGGCTCCTGTGGTCATGCCGAGTGGGCCCCATGCTGGTGGCCCACTGGCGGAGTTGCTCCGCAGCAGGGGAACCTTCTCGGACTCGAGATGGAACCACGTCCCCTGCATTGACAGGCAGATTCTTATCCACTGCACTGCCAGGGAAGTCCTCGGCACAGTTTTCCCAGCTCTTCTAACCGTTCTCAACGGCAGAGCTGGTCTGAATTAACTTGCCCACCATTTCCAAAGGGACTCATACATGCGTCGTCTTAATCACACAGAATGCGCTGCCATTGGCATTGGTATGGTTTTCACTTATTCAGTCAACTCTACAATCTATGTTGATTTGTGTTATTGCTTCTAATTGCTGTCTACCAGTCCTACAATATCTTTCACACAGAAGGTTATCTTACAAAACAATAAAATTTAAAAGTCGATATAAAATGAGATAAGGGTAAAAAGTTCCCAGAGAAAGCCGGACGCATAGTATATGTATATGAAGACACTTAACCTTGCTAACAGTCAAGGAAATGCAAATAATGGCAGAAACCAACACAGTATTGTAGAGCAATGATCCTTCAATTAAAAATAAATAAAAACAAAAACACTAGCTACCGATACTCTTTCTATCAGATCAGTAAAGATTGAAGAAAAAGACCTGTGACACCCAAATTTAGTGAGGATTTGGGAAATAGCCACTCCATTGCTGCTGGGAGTTAAAAGTCAGTTTGTCAACATCTAACAAAATGAAAAGTGTGCCTGTTCTTTGATATGGCAGGCTTTCCCCTTGACATTCATCAGACAAAAACCACCACAAGTTCACGCACAAGCACGTAACACAATAGTCTTTGTGATACTGATGTACAAGGAAGTCACTGGTTCAAACAACTGACACACCCCTGAACACAAGACTGAAGACATGAGTTCTTGTCATCTCCACAGTGCTGTATTTCGCAGACTTAAAACATAATCTGGAGATATGACACAAAAAGATGCTTTAGTTACGCAGCGATGTTAAAACAAATCCAGACTCCTGAGTGTGTTATTGAGATGTCCTACTTCGGAGCGGTGTGGTTTTCCTAACCAGCAGGTAGGACTGGTCACCAGGGGCTTCTGCAGTCGGATTGTCTATGTCAGACCCAGGTTTGGGGTGACTCTGGGCAAACCCCTTGGCTTCCTGTGTCTTGTGAACGAATCCGTATAAAACGCTCGGACAAAGCCAGTCAGGCAGAAATGGCGAATCATGTTATCCATTGCTAGGTGGCATGCACAGTAATAATAATAATTCATATACAGGAAGGCAGATGAAATAACAGGCACGATATTGTTCAGTGACTAGCTCTGATTTTTATTTCTAAGTTAACTGTACTTGCCATATTTGAATTTTGAAATGAGCATGTGTTACTTTGTAATCTTCTATAATTGAGAAGCTTGATAAAGGTAAGATGGACTTTTTAAAAGAGACAGTGCCATGGACCACTTTTTAGGTATAGGGTGCTTACTCTGCTAAGCCTTTTCTTTTCTTTATTTTAAAATTTATTTATTTTAATTGGAGGCTAATTACTTTACAATATTGTAGTGGTTTTGCCATACAGTGATGTGAATCAGCCACGGGTGTACACGTGTTCCCCACCCTGAATCCCCCTCCCACCTCCCTCCCCATCCCCTCCCTCAGGGTCGTCCCATGTACCGGCCCTGAGCACCCTGCCTCATGCATCGAACCTGGACTGGCGATCTATTTCACATATGGTAATGTGCATGTTTCAGCCCTATTCTCTCAGATCATCCCACCCTCGCCTTCTCCCACAGAGTCCAAAAGTCTGTTCTTTACATCTGTGTCCCTTTTGTTGTCTTGCACATAGGGTCATCGTTAACATCTTTCTAAATTCCAAATATATGTGCTAATATACTGTGTTGGTATTTTTCCTTCTGTCTTACTTCACTCTGTATAATAGGATCCAGTTTCATCCACCTCATTAGAATGGATTCAAATGCATTCTTTTTAATGCTGAGTAATATTCCATAGTGTATATGTACCACAGCTTTCTTATCCATTTGTCAGTTGATGGGCATCTAGGTTGCTTCCATGTCCTGGCTATTGTAAACAATGCTGTGATGAACACTGGGGTACATGTGTTTCTTTCAATTCTGGTTTCTTCGGTGTGTATGCCCATCAGTGGGATTGCTGAGTCATATGGCAGGTCTATTTTCAGTTTTTTAAGGAATCTCCACACTGTTTTCCATAGTAGCTGTACTAGTTTGCATTCCCACCAACAGTGTAAGAGGGTTCCCTTTTCTCCACATCCTCTCCAGGGTTTATTGCTTGTAGACTTTTGGATGGCAGCCATTCTGACTGGCGTGAGATGGTACCTCATTGTGGTTTTGATTTGCATTTCTCTGATAACGAGTGATGTTGAGCATCTTTTCATGTGTTTGTTAGCCATCTGTATGTTTTCTTTGAGAAATGTCTGTTTAGTTCTTTGGCCCATTTTTTTATTGGGTCGCTTATATAAGCCTTTTTAACAACTTGGAGGGCGAAACATCTCCCCCAAGAGGTGGTGTCAAGGAAAACGAAAGAGAAATACCGCAGCCTCAGGCATGTGGGGCCTGACTCCTACCAGAATCCTTGAGCTCCAGGCAAAAAGTAATTTATTGAAACTTAAAGAAAAAAATGTAACTTGACCGCTAGTCTCTCCCTTCAACTAACTTTGAAAGGTTATTGTGCACTATTTTTCCATTAAGAAATGGAATAAATAGCACTGCACTTACAGTAAAATTAGTAAATTTCATTTTAGACCTCTGGTTAACACTTAGCAACAATTTAAGGCTTTCAGCTACCCTTGCAGAGCATTTAATGTTTTTTTTTAAAATAGTTCACATGATTAATATAAATGCCTATGGATAATTTAAAAGAGAATAAAGAATCACTTGGGTGCTTTAGAATGTTTCTTCAGGATTCTCTCTATCTTCTTGGGATGCAGGCTTCATAGTTACATGCTGCTGGCATCTAGCACTTAGGCCGAGTTAACAGTCACCTCAGGCAGCTGACCTTCTCAGGACGACTCACCATGGGCTGTACCCTGTACAGGACAGAAAAAGGCCGAAGATGACGCTCGGGAAGAACACCAATATCACTGCGCCTGTTGAGTTTCTGGCAGAAATGAGGTGGCCGCCGCCCCAAGGTCCAGCCGCAGAGACCTGAGAGAAGGGGTTTAGAGGTGTGGACGGACCGAGGGGACGTCGAGGGGTGGACACACACTCAGGGGGCAGCATTTCAGCCCTGAGGGGTGAGGGGCCAGTCCGCTCTTGCTGGGGGTGTGGGGCCAAGGCAGGGAGAAATGAGTGGGGAGGAGGGGGAAGATGCTAAATGCCCCACCTCCCCTTTTTACCTCCCCGTCCTCCCTCCTGAGTCTCCACCGGTTCAACCAGAACCCAGCGCTGCCACCCCTGGAGCTGACCCTGGGCACAGGGCCAGGTGAGAAGGGCAAAGGGACCCGGGTGCTCCAGGCGGCACTCTGCCCAAGGGCACACGACAGTGCCTGAGAGCCAGGAGGGACCCTTCTTTCTCTGCCGAGTCTCAGCCACAGCAAAGACCCTCCAGTGCCCCCAGGAGACGTCAAACAGTAGCTTGCACTCACGGAGCAGTCACCAAGCACCAAGCACAAGGCACCACTTCATCCAGCCGGCCCCCAGGGCAGGTCCGCCCATCAGGCGGAGCACCACGATGGAAACAAGGCTGCCAGACAGCAAGGTGGTGCTGGCCCCTGCCAGGCCCACTTCCACTCCCTCCCCCCTCCACGGTTCTCCCAGCGGCAGGGTGAGCTTTAAACTGCAATCAGATAGTTCCACCTGTCCAGTTGAAAGCTTTCAAGAGCTTCTTGAGAGCCTCAGAGTTGAAACTAAACTCCGTGACGTCTCCAGGCCTGCCTGGCTGGGCCCATGCTCGCCCCTTGGGCTTGTCCGCCCCTCCGCCCCCGGGGTGGGCCAGCCTCGTCCCCACCCAGGCCGGCCCCCTGCTCCCCTCTGCCCCTGCAGTCGCCTCCAGCTCCCCCTTCCTTCCACAGCTCATCAGCCACCCTGCCAGCTCCTGAGTCAGCCCAGCTCCACGGCAGAGCTGCTGCCCTGAGTGCCCGCTTCTTGGCTTCCTCCTCTGTGATGCGTCTGCTCCACAGAGCCAGAGGCCAGAGCCGCCGTGTCCGCGACTGTGTCCCCCCCAGGGCAGCATTGGAAGGCCGAGCAAAGGGGCCGCACTTAGCCTCCATCTCTCGGTCAGCACTGCAAGCCGGCACCCGGGGCCAGAACCAGCCCCCACCCCAGCCAGGGGCCTGCGGTGACCCCGGCTGGAAACACACAGACGACACACAGGAATAGACAGACCTTACTCTCCGCCTCCAGCGTAAAGGAAGACAGGTCTTCAGTGTGGGTCAGAACCACGTCTCAGCAATGCTGGGCCCAGGGTTGGGTGATCAGGCACGTTCCCGAGTTCTGCTCTTTGGGGGGCTCTCCACTGCTCCTCGGGGCTGTTCCGGGTGGGATGATGGTGAACTTCAGCCCACTGTCGGCTCAGGGTGTCCCTTGAGGCCACACAGAGCCCACGGCCAGGGAGCCATGTGTGTGTTAGGCGCTCAGTCGTGTCCGGCTCTCTGCGACCCCACAGACCACAGCCCGCCAGGCTCCTCCATCCATGGAATTCTCCAGACAAGAATACTGGAGTGGGTTGTCATTCCCTTCTCCAGAGGAACTTCCAGACCCAGGGATCAAACCTTGGTCTCCTGCATCGCAGGCAGATTCTTTGCTGTTTGAGCTCCAGGGAAGTAGTTCACCAGGGAACCATGAGTGTCCACTGAGGAAGAGACTGGGGTCCAGCAGTGTGTGTGACGGGATCCAGCCCCGCCTCCCTGCCCTGCTCCCGCCCCCTCGACTGTGGCCTGTCCAGGAGCACCTCCATCTCGAGGATCACAGCCGCCAGGCCTGCCCGCCCTAATGCTGACTTCATCCGCAGCGTCTGCTCCTCAGGCGGAGCCCTGGCCCGTGGCCCCCTGCTGGCCTGCCGTCTGGAGCCCCCTCTCCCAGGCCTCAAGGCTCCCTAGCAGTTTTCCCAGAGGGCATACAGTGCTTGCTGCAGATGCTCTGGCCATGCTCTGGAACCCGAGAGATCTAGATCCTTCTCCTGAGGTTTCCCGTAAATGCCACTGTGTGTTTCCCCACTGCAGCTACTGCTGGTTCAACACCAGGTCTACCTGCTCACACAGCCCCAGATGCCAGACAGCCTGTAGCAGAAGCAGGACCTGCTGTGAGCCCTGCCCTGCTCTGAGCCGGGTCCAGGCTCAGCACCCTGGAGCAGCATTCCCCAGGGGGACAACGGGGAGCCTACCGGGTTCCCTGCTCCTTTCTTTGTGGATGATGATGTAGGTGTAATGTGTTCTTTGCTGGGAAAGGAATTTCCCAGCATGCTCCAGACCACTGAGGCCCTAAAGATGCCCCCTCCCCCAGAGAGCAGAAGCCTGACTCTTCACATTGCTTATCTCATACCTTCTGGAGCTCACAGGACCTGATAAGGCCTCCAGGAAACTTGCTGCTTCTCATTCAACTGGTCTGATTTTACACAACATCATAGGTATGGCCTGGGCTCCAAAATCATTGTGGACAGTTACTGCAGGCACGAAATTAAAAGATGCTTGCTCCTTGGATGAAAACCTGTGACAAACTTAGACAGTGTGTTTAAAAGAGGAGAAGTCACTTTGCCAACAAAGGTCTGTGTAGTCAAAGCTGTGGGTTTTCCAGTAGTCATGCATGGATATGAGAGTTGGACCATAGAAAAAGCTGAGCGCCAAAGAACTGACACTTTCGAACTGTGGTGCTGAAGAAGACTCTGGAGAGCCCCTTGGATAGCTAGGAGATCAAATCCATCACTTCTAAAGGAAACCAACCCTGAATATTCATTGGAAGGACTGAGGCTGAAGCTGAAGCTCCAATACTTTGGCCACATGATGAGAAGAGTGGACTCATTGGAAAAGACCGTGATGCTGGGAAAGACTGAAGGCAGGAGAAGGGGATGACAGAGGATGAGATGGTTGGATGGTATCACTGACATGAGTTTGAGCAAACTCTGGAAGATGATGAGGGACAGGAAAGCCTGGCATACTGCAGTCCATGGGGTCACAAACAGTCAGACATGACTGAGCAACTGAACAACAACAGTGGATATAACAGATCCGTGTGGCGCTGGACGTTGGGGGTTCAGGTTGCCCAGGACTCTGGAGAGTGACCACAAGACCCTAAATATGAACTCTTGTCTGCCCCTCATGAGCACAAACCACTGATGAGCTCCTTCCTGAAGGGGATGAAAAAGAAGGCTTTCACCCAATCAATGGTCATGGACTGCAGCTAGAGGCTACGCTAACCTGCTCTCTCAAAGACCACCCCCAGCCCAGAGCTGCACCCGGGCGCTAGGTGGCTGAATCTGTGGCCCTCGCCCACTGTCCTCTGCCGTGACACAGGCAAGTTTTATGTGGGCTAGTTTGGAAAATCAAAGAGATAAGTAGTGATGGCTACTGTCCCTGTATGTTTAAGTCTTGAAAGGTGGCTCTGCTCTTTACCGCCCCCCACCCCCCCGCAAAGATGTAGTTGTGCTTTGGTTTGCTTTATTTGTTCTCTTGGGGGAAGGGTTCTACTTGGTCTTCTCAACAATGATAGACCGATAGAACAACTCAACAATGGAAAAGCTGTGAGGATTCTCCAGCTGCAGAATGCGCCATTCTAATCATGCATTCTGGGACAGGCAGACACCAGACAACAATCTCCAGACGCAGAAGACGCAGGGCCAGCCACACCTTGGACGGGACTCCCTGTGTTACCTTGTCCAGCACCCCTCCACTACACCGGGGGCCACGGTGGGGCTGTGGGCATTTGGGTATAAACGTCAGTCCGGCCCAGTGGTCTCGAAAGAGCTGCCGTTTGCCTCTTTCCCCAGCGCACGTTGCCTAAGTGAGGTGACCAGACAGACTAGGAGGAAACAGTTACTGAGGTTCCCACAGGTCAGTAGAGGGGCCGAGGACCAGGCTTGCCTGAGGGGTCTGCCCTGATCTCAGCCTGGGCTTCCAGCAGCCACCAACACGCAGCCCAGGGAACACGCACTTTCACAGAGGACTCTACAGGGGAACGAGGGAGTGAAGGCTTTCCCCTCGCGGTTTCACAGAGATGTCAAGACTGGACTTGCTCTGCAGGGGCCGGAGCAGCTGAGTCTGGGCAGCTGCCCAAGTTTTGGCCAGAACACTGGGTCAAAGCTGCTTCCAAAGCCCTCGGCCATTACCATTTAATGCGCCCATCATTCAAGTTTAGGAGACCTTGTTTTCTCAGATTATGGCTGGAACCAGCGGCTTTGAGGGCCAAGACACCATGAAAAAGGCTAGTATTGAACAAAATCGAGGACATAGAAGGCAGTTCTGTTGCTGCTGTGTGAAAAAGCTGCCGCTGGCCGTACACCTAGCAAATAAGCAGCCCTAGATTCATGTGCACAAGCAACCCAGTGGGCCCTCTGAAGCCTGAACAAACAGCCTGGGCCTTCAAAGTGGCCGGATTGAGAATGTGAACATTCCAGGACTCTAAGGGAATCTACAGAGCTCGGCCTCCAGTGAGATAATCAGAATGGTGAGCACTTACTGAGTGTTAACCGTGGTACATGCATTTCTCACTCAACAGATGAAGGAGCTGAGGCTCAGGGAGGGTACGGGAGCTGCCTGGCCTTGCCCAGCAGGATGGCGCAGCATGAATGCAAACGCAGGGGCACCGACTGAGCGGGACGCGGCCCCTCCCCGCACTGAGTCGTTTCCAGCCCCAACCTGCGGCCTTCCCTCCTGGTGTTCATCACTGCAGATCCAGAAAGCCCAGGCTCAGGGTGCAGCCCCGCCTCTGCCTCTTCACGACACTCCAACTGGAAAAGCTGAGCCTGCCCAGGGTGCCCGGCATTTCTCCACTTCACGTGGGCTACAGGGAGGCGGAACTTGCGAGAACTTCTCTGTCTTCTGGTGAGAAAGGGATCAGCGGTGTCAGAGACCCCAGTCACACGGTGGGAGGCGCATTCTCGTTTCTTGCAACAGGACAGCCTGTTTTTCTTGTTCTGAATACAGGACACTATCTCATGAGAAAGGTCTAGATTTTTAAGACCTATAGCGCGACCTTCAAATATTAGCTCTGCTGGATGCTGTCTATGAGGCCTTGCTTGGTACGGAGCAAACATTCAAAGAGACATTTCCATTCTTCCATCTCAAAAAGAGGGGGAACTTGCTTTTTCAAAGGGAGGATAATTATATCCACCCCAAATTGTGGTCACGTTTTCTGACTTTTAGAATTACAAATGAATACTCAATTCTAGCATAAAAATATTGAGTTAGCTAGATAGATATTTCTATCAACAATGAAACACACAAGTCAGACGGGCGATGTTTTCCCTGAACACATAAGGTAAAGAATAGAAAGTTCTAATTATCATTTCTGGACTTCAAGTCTGTCTCAGCTTGTTAGGCAACCATTTAAGAACCCCAAAATTAGACAGTAGTTTGTTTAATTAGCACTTGCTTGAAATGAATATACATTACTTGGGTATATTTAAGTTTGCTCAACATGAGCATAATAATAGCTATTGTCAAACGAATGAACTCATGCTCCTTCACATCCTAGCTCTTCTTCTGTTGTTGTTGTTTTTCTACAGAATTTGATTACACCTGGTCTCTGCAGAGGGTTAAATGCAAGGGTGATGCAGGAAGGCTCTGGCAGAAAAGGGTTTCAATCAGCGCTGGCTTGCATCACTGGCCCCAGTTACTCACCTGCCCCTCATCTTTGACTTGAGGTTCAACCAGGTGACCCCCAGCCAGCCCTCAGGCGTGGGACATAGTGAATGACTGCTGTTTGAAGCCTTAGCAAGGAAAGCGTGTGCTACAGGCTCCCCCCAGCCCCGATCAGGGCTTGGCAGGAGGGAAAAGGGCTGGCATCCACAGAAGCTCTAGGTCTGATGATTCCGGGCTTCCTTCTCGGTCGATTCCCTGTCTGCCTCCTGGGACCCCTGGAGCCCCGCCCTTGGGTGGCCCTGCTTGTGCCAAACCACACATCAGTCTGGGGCATGCTTTCTTCTTCAAGATCCTACTTCCCCCAACCAGTATTTTTTTCTGTGTAAGAAGGGACGGGTGGGAACACAAATTATTTAGATGTCAATTCCACTTTTTCATTTAAAAATATCCTCTCCATCATTCTAAAAGTGCAGAAAATTGAAAGTCTGGGACTTTACCAGAGAAATGCAGGAAGGGGTCAGGAAGGGAAACACCCTGACTGTACCGCGATTGCATTACTGTCAGAGAGAAGGGTGTCCTGCCTGTGGGCCCCTCCCTTGGTTTCCATGAAGGATCTCGGAGGTTGAGTTGCAGAACTTATTAATCCAGAGACTCGGACCCGAGACCAGACGGCGGGTACTCAGCACAGACTCAGTTCTTCTGCCTCCAGGGTTTCTCACGGGAATAGTTCTCAGTGTTTGTGAACTCAGTGTGCGCATAAACAACCTGACAGGCAGGGTTTGGTCTGGCTTGTGTTTCACTTAGCGGTCTTTGCCCTTGGGGCCAGCAACCTGCCACGGAGAAGCTACAGCCCCTGTGGTGGAACTTGAGCCCTCTCCCACTCCAGCCATTTCCCCCAGGCTTGGTGCTTCCTCCCAATGTGCCTTTTCACTTCTGATAGAATCCTGTCTCCTGATACACTGGCTCTGCAAGGCAGCCCCCTCCTCTGGTCTCCCTTCCTACCACGCCTGCACCCGGTCCCTCCTCCAGCACCCTGGAGAGCGCTCCAGTTACATCTTTAAGGCTACCTCCGGGGTCATCCGCGCCTCACCCCAGACAGAGGGGCTGGCAGGATTGCACAATGGAGAAGCACTGGGTGCAGGACCAGCAGACGCAGGGACCCACACTGAGGGGGCCGGGGCACGGGATAGCTCACGTGTAAGCAATGTCCGTCCATCCCCTAGTATGGGTGTGTTTGCTGTTGCACAGGAGATCTCTAAACCCGTGGAATCAGCCACAACCATAGACAAAGCCTGGGGTGGCAGGAGCAGTAGATCCTGATCTGAGCAGGATGGTGGTAATTCTGAAATTTAACTTTGGGGAAATAATGATCACAGACTGGTTCCAAATAGGAAAAGGAGTACTTCAAGGCTATATATTGTCACCCTACTTATTTAACTTATATGCAGAGTACATCATGAGAAACGCTGGGCTGGAGGAAGCACAAGCTGGAATGAAGATTGCCAGGAGAAATATCAATAACCTCAGTAATATAGATGACATCACCCTTATGACAGAAAGTGAAGAGAAACTAAAGAGCCTCTTGATGAGAGTGAAAAAGGAGAGGGGAAAAGCTGGCTTAAAGCACAATATTCAGAAAACTAAGGTCATGGCTTCTGGTCCCATCACTTCATGGCAATTAGATGGGCAAACAGTGGAAACAGTGTCAGACTTTATTTTTCTGGGCTCCAAAATCACTGCAGATGGTGATTGCAGCCAAGAAATTAAAAGACGCTAACTCCTTGGAAGGAAAGTTATGACCAACCTAGACAGCATATTAAAAAGCAGAGACATTACTTTGCTGACAAAGGTCCATCTAGTCAAGGCTACGGTTTTTCCAGTAGTCATGTATGGATGTAAGAGTTGGACTATAAAGAAAGCTGAGCACCAAAGAATTGATGCTTTTGAACTGTGGTGTTGGAGAAGACTCTTGAGAGTCCCTTGGACTGCAAGGAGATCCAACTAGCCCATCCTAAAGGAGATCAGTCCTGGGTGTTCATTGGAAGGACTGATGTTGAAACTGAAACTCTAATACTTTGGCCACCTGATGTGAAGAGCCAACTCATTGGAAAAGACCCTGATGCTGGGAAGGATTGGGGGCAGGAGGAGAAGGGGACGACAGAGGATGCGATGGCTGGATGGCATCACCGGCTCAATGGTCATAGGTTTGAGTAGACTCCGGGAGTTGGTGATGGACAGGGAGGCCTGGCGTGTTGTAGTCCATGGGGTCGAAAAGAGTTGGACACACTGAGCGACTGAAATGAACTGAACTGAACTGTCTGTGTTGGATGGTGAGGGCATTTGTGATTTCAAGATTGGGTTGTGAGGATTTCACCAGTCGGATGGCACTCCAGACTCTTGACCATGGTCAGACTGTGCGGATGTAGAAGGAATGGGGGAGCCTCTGGGGCCACAGTCTGAAGTGGGAGTGAAGAATAATAAAGAACTGCCCAATTTTCCCTCCCTCGTGGGTACCAAGACATACCCAAGTTGTCAAGATACCTCAAGTGTTTCTTTTCCATTTCTTATTTTTACGCCATTCTTTCCACTTTTTTTTCCAAAATGAATTATTGCTTATTTGTCCTGGAATTTTTGCTTATCTAAGGAAGACATCAACCCCACTGCAATTTGTCATATTTCTATGAATGTTTCTTACTATTTTTCTCTGACTTCACATAAAGAAATTATTTATTTAAATTTCAGGGATGTGATCTTTTCCTGAAGAAGGAAAGTGTTAGAAGACCTAAAACAGTTGGGAGATGTTTGACAGGCAAACCTTCAGAAGGGCTGCAGAAGCTCATCTTTGTCACAGTTGTGGTCCCGGTGGGAATCCTTCCTCTGAGCCTCGCATGGGGTATTCACGCAGGTCCCACCCAGGGGACCGTCTCCTGCTTGGGGGGTCACCTCCCCCATAATGCATTCGCTAGGCACTGACTAAAAAAAAGTGAGAGCCCAGAAAGCTGCTAAAAGCCGATCATGAAGTGATTCTATTTTCAAATTTGGAATAAAATCACAGGTGGACACCACACCACCAAGCTGGAAACAAAGTGTTTGTCTGGCAATGTCACAGCACAGGCAGACACATGGATACCCAGACATAGATACACACACACATCAGCACACAGTTACACACACACACACACACACACACACACACACACACTCTAACACTTGTTTAAACAAAATTGCGGTTACATATACGTATAGTTTGAGAACTTCTGTTTCTTTACTCATCATTCAGTTACGACCCCTCCGTGCCTGCTGCACAGTGAAGTGTGTGTGAGACAGAGCTACCCCTGCCCGAGCTCCAGATGCCCTGTTGCCTGTTTGCTGGTCTCCCGTGGGTTCTGGACGGCCCGCCTGCCCTCTGCAGGCTTCCGAGCCTCCCAGGCTTTCCCTGCAGTCCTTCTTTGGCTAGTCATCCACATTTCTTGATAATATATTCCTGAATAGCTGCTAATGCTCTCGATTTCTCAGTCGTGTCTGACTCTTTATGACCCCGTGGAATGTAGCTCACCAGGCTCTTCTGTCCATAGAATTCTCCAGGCAAGAAAACTGGAGTCGATAGCTATTCCTTCTCCAGGGGTTCCCCCCAACCCAGGAATCAAACCTGGGTCTCCTGAATTACAGGCAGATTCTTTACTGTCTGAACCATCAGGGAAGCCCCATAGCCATTTGCTATTACCATTATAAAGAAAGTTCAATATGTTTGAAATGTTTTCAAATACATTTGTAATTGGCAGTTAGACAATTTTTGTAAATTTGTTTTTAACCAGCCAGTGATGACACTCCTTTAGCCACCCAAGCGATGTTTATTTTAGTAGCTTGGATTTCTGAATAGATGTTCAAAGATGTTGTGACCTTTTGTCTCTTCTCATACCAGGACATCTTACTCCTCGTGATTTAGTTATTACTTGGAATGTGAAGACTAATGTCAAATAATTGTGATGGCAGGAACCATGCTCTTCTGTTTCAGATTTTCACAAAGCCCTGTGATTCTTACTGTGACTGCCCATGTTGTTGGAAGCACTGATAAAAATTCTTTTTCTTGTTAAAAAAAAAATTCTCCCTAGGTTAGGAACTGAATGAATCTTTGTTAAGAGCCATACATATCAAATTTATGAAATGTCCCTTCAGTCTTTGTTGACATCATCAGACAGTGCTTTTCCATTAACTCCAAAACCATCTGATGGTCCAGAGCACATTGAAATATTTCTAACATCAAAGTAAAAGTGAAAGTCGCTCAGTCATATCCGACCCTTTTCCCCAGGCCAGAATCCTGGAGTGGGTAGCCTTTCCCTTCTCCAGGGAATCTTCCCAACCCAGGGATCAAACCCAGGTCTTCCCCACCACAGGTGGATTCTTTACCAGCTGAGCCACCAGGGAAGCCCCTCCTAACATCAATGTACCCTTGTATTCACTGAGAATTCTTTCAAGTGCATTCCAATGACTCATAATAGGATCTACCAAGTTTCCTAGCACTGGGCTCGGGATAGTTGTTGATGCTTATAATTGCCCTTGGTCTTTAGGCTTTTATGTTTATATTTGTCAAGTTTTCTGACTTTAGATTTTATGATAGTGAGAATACATATTCATCATAATGTAAAAATTGATAAGATTAAACATATCCCAAGGAAAAGTGCCTACATTACTCATGTGAAAAAACCAATTTTATTTATTAAATGCTGTGTACAAATACGGGCTTCCCAGGTGGCACTAGTGGTAAAGAACCCACATGCCAATGCAAGAGACGGAAGAGACGCAGATTCCATCCCCGGATCAGGAAGAGGAGGGCATGGCAACCCACTCCAGCATTCCTCGAGCATCCCACGGACAGAGGAGCCTGAGAGGCTACAGTCCCCGGGGCTGCAAAGAGCCAGACACGACTAAAGTGACCTAGCACACAGGCACACACACACACACACAAAAAAAAACTTACTAAATAAGACTTCACAAGTGCTTTTCTGATTACCAACGTCCTGCCAGATGGCAACCGTTAATAAAATCATTGCACCAACTACTCACATGCATACCCATGGAGGCGGAGGTGCAGTTACGACTTCATGTATTTCCTATTCCATCAAGTCCTTATTAAGTGGTCACTATGAGCCAAACGCTGTTCAAACGGTGTGCTGGCAATTAAAGACTGAGAAAAGGTAAGGCAAGTTCTTCATTTACAGGCAAGTGTTCACTCCATTAATGTGGAGACAAAATACCAAAGGTAAACTGAAACAAAGTATCAGGTGACATAATCAGTTCCTTCAAGCAAGAGTTGCTGGCGGTCTACTCCGGCAGGCACAGAGCTGGTGCTGAAAAACACGCCTGTGTGTATGTCGTGTGTCTAGTTCAAATTTATATTTTGAAAACAACAGACAAGTGACTGAAACTAATGCAATATCTCTGCCATTTGAAATGGGATAGTCAAAATAATCATATAGAATATGAGCGTAGCATGAATAGAAAGCGAAATGCTATTAACAAGCCCACTGGACTCCCCGGGCCTGTGGAGGGATGGAGAGAGGAGGGCGTGCTACAGGGACGCAGCTGCATGAGGCCCGGGGGGTCCTCACCAGCCTCCTGCTCACCAGAGTGCACCTCATTTAGTGACCAGCCCTGCTGGCCGGGCCTCCCGGATGGCTCAGAGGTAAGAATCTGCCTGCAGTGCAAGACACATGGGTTCGATCCCTGGGTCAGAAGGATCCCCTGGAGGAGGGCGTGGCATCCACTTCAGTCTTCTTGCCTTGAGAATCCCACGGACAGAGGAGCCTGGAGGGCTACAGTGCATACACGGGGTCTCAAAAAGTCGGACATGACTGGAATGACTTGACGTGCCCAGGTGCATGTCCTGCTGGTCAGCTTCTCAGAACACACTGGAGCCCGCAGGCTGTGCTTAATTTACACCATCACACATTATAAAGGATCCTCTTAGTCTCCAAAATATTGCAGCTGTTCACAGTGCCATTCTTCAGAGAAGGACTCTGCGGAATCTCATAACCGTCTGCCTGCCGTTTCACCAAGGACAGCCGTGGAGGGAAGGTCACCTTGGCTACGCCACAGACGTTGGCCAGGGACGGGAAAAGTGGCATCAGCACCCACTCACCCCTCCCCAGGGGCGATGCTTGTCCTGGATCAACCAACAGCTGCCACTGGAGACTTGGCCTGTTCATCACCTGCGTCACAGGACATCTTGACGCTAGAGAAGAATTAACCCTACACAGAGGTAAATGCCCTTCCTTTGAATCACTAGGAGTGATTTTTTTTTTTTTTTAGGCAGGAGGAGAAGGGGACAGCAGAGAATGAGGTGTTTGGATGACATCACCGGCTTGATGGACACAAATCTGAGCAAGCTCCAGGAGTTGGTAATGGACAGGGAGGCCTGGTGTGCTGCAGTCCATGGGCTCGCAAAGAGTCGGACACAACTGAGTGACTGAACTGAACTGAATAGACAGATTTAGAGCTGTGTGGCATGAAATATGTTGAAGAACTCCTGCTCTCAACCAGTCTGATTTTTAAAATGTCCTTAAGTGAATACAGAATTCAGATAACCCAAAGGAAAGAGTAGGTGGGCTATGACTTCAGCTCAAGGAGAGTTTTCTGCGGTGGGCACCCAGCCTGGCTGCTGAGAAGTTCTGGTAAAGACTGAAGTCTCTGTGGTCCAGAGTCTGATTCATCCTCCCCCCACAGGTCTCACTGGGCATTGACCGTGCCGAAGCCCCGTGCAGGCAACACTGGACATTCCGCTGCAGACCCGGGCCGGTGACGGACAGACACGATTCCCAGGTGCTGGGGGAGGGTGCAGAGGCAGAGACCTGGGCCAGGGGCAGACTTGCTTTAGCCAGCGTGGACAGGAGGGGCCTGGCCGTGCAAGTGACAGAAGGACGAGCCCAGAGGAAGGGCAGGACCTTCCACAGAAAGACTGGGGCGAACCCGACAGAGTGGAGGCTGCTGGGCTGGCCGCAAGGTTCGTGCGTTGTCTCCAGAAGCTGGATCTGATAGCACTCCGTTGTCTTCAACTTCATCCAAAACAATGTCATTAGATTGCCTTGTGACATCCGTCATATCAGTGTGCGTTAGAAAAAGAGAAAGTCCTCAAAGTTTGTGAATTTTGTATAGCTATTTCAAGACTGAAAATGGAAGGGAAAAGTCATTCTCAGTATATTACGCTTCATTATTTTCAGACAGATTAAAGCACACGTGAAACACACACAAAGCAGTGTATGGAGGAGGCGCTGTGACTGACAGAACGTGCCAGAGCGGTCTGTGTGGTCTGTGTGGCCTGTGAAGCTCCCTGAGGGGTCCTTCTGCTGGACAATGCGCCATGGTCAGTAGACCAGCTGAAGTTGATAGCGATCCAATGGAGACATTAACTGAGAAGAACCAATGTCCGATCCAATGGAGACATTAACTGAGAAGAACCAATGTCCTATTCATATGGAGAGACAGATGCCCACATACACATGTGTAACTGGGTCACTTCACGGCATCCACAGTGTCAGAACCCACGCCTCCACTGCTCCCTGGATCCCTCATGACTGCTGGGCTGAGGACCCGCAGGTGGAAGGGGGCTGATGGCTCTTTGAGGGGACGTGTTTCCAGGAACCAGAGCCCCACGTGTGTACACGTTCAGAGCGTCCCCGGGCCCCTCTCCGTCCCTCCATGTCCAAGGGAGGGCGCCCAGCCCAGGGCTTCCTGACCAACCTACAGTCAGAAAGCGTTACCTGTGAGGGGGCAAGACGCACCCACAGCAGACCTGTTTCCCGGGGGACTTGTAAGGACTCTGAAATGCTATGAGGGTGGGAAGAAACGTCTCCTCTACCTGCGAAGCTGAACACAGATGATTCAGCCTGATGAATCTATTTAGATCAAAAAGTCGTCATAGGAGTTTGGAAACTTTGTATGAAATCACTGTTTAATTCTTCAGTTTTCATCACAATGGGGGAAAAAAAACTGTATTTTAAATTCCAAGGATTAATTGGCCTGCATCTGCTGAGCAAACAGCAAATATTTTGACAATCGCTCAACTCAGTGATCTTGTCGGCTGTGTGGTGGAATCCAGTTTCAAGTGAGAATCTCCACCACTGCGCAGGGTTCTGTTCCTAACTGTCTGACCTCTGTTTTTAATTTCATGTGTATTACAAGGGATTTCAAGAAGATTGGTAAAAGCAGATTTTCTGGCAAGAAGAGAGAAAGCGACAGGACTTATTAGAGGATCCTGACTACGCACTGCTTGAAGATTAGTTACTAAATGCTTCAGGGTTGGTGGAAAGCTTGGGTGGAGTGACCCACAAATCTGAGAAGTCACTGAGGCTCCAGCATTCCTGGGACCCTGGGCTGGAGCCCAAGGGGCTGGGTAGACCCCGCAACCATGGCATATCACTTCTCCACATCAGTCAGCGAGATAAGAAGAAACTCAACCAGCTGTCCCCTCTCCCAAGAGCATAAAGAGGGTGACAGGGGTGTCTGGTTCTGCAGGTCTAAGGTTTCTCTTTTAATATATTTATGTGTATATTTTGAGTCTACCTCTTACACAAGGTAAGCAATAAATGTCACCTAAACCTAGGAACTGGACTAAATGTAATAGGTTAGATTGCTAGTGGCTGTTGTTTTGCTGTTGTTATTGCCGTTATTAGTATTATTTTTTTTAAAAAGGGAAAATACATTCTATTTAGGGGAACAGTGTGAGAACTGCCACTGTTACTGAGTTGAACTTGGGTCTGCTCGCCTGCCCACAGTAAAGCCAGTCTACTGCCCAGGGTTGTGGTGAAGGATGAGCAGAGTTCATCGCAGACACCAGGCAAGGAGTCCAGGCAGCTTGTGGTCAGAAGACCCGAACCCCCTGAAGGCTTCAGGGAAAAGGCGTTTAAAGGCAGGCTGAGGGAGGAGGGGTCTCGTGTATGATCAGCTTGAAGACACTCTTCTGATTGGCTGGTGGGGAGGTCACTGGGAGTCACCATCATCAACCTGGTTCCAGCTGTTCTGGGGTCCACTGTTGGTGGGCAGCATGCAGTCAGCCTCTCCCACCTGGTGGGGTTCTGTATCCGGAAAGCAGCTCACAGGACGCGGTGCAGAGTATTAGCTATAATACTGCACGGTAATAGTGTGCTATAATACTGTGGCCCTTGACGGAGATGCAAAGGCCCTTGACTTGTTAAACAGCTAAACTCTTATTATTTTGTCTTGCTTGACTGTTTTCCTTTGTTTCTACAGTTTCTCACTTCTGTGATTAAACTTGCTCTTTCAGGGAAGGCCTAAGGGACTGAAGTTTCTCCATTAGTAGCAGGTAGGCAGAGGACATGGGGTGGGGGCAGTCTGTCCCGGGAAGGCCCCGACAGGATGCCGCTTGGTTTCTCCATCATAGAGCATCCTCTGTGCACACACCCGCCTGTGTGTCTGGCTGCAGCATGACAGGGAGAGAGGCTCAGGCATACTTTGAGGCAGCAGAGATGGAGAAGCCTCATGCCGGGGCCCCCCCACCAGACGGGCCTCTCCCCACCTGTCTGCACATTCCTTGCCTTGGCAAAGTGCACGTGGCTGGAGGAAAGAGACTGCGGCCCCAAGGAGACTGGCCTGCCCCGCCTGGAAGGTGAAGATCCGTCAAGGCCCTGGGCCCCTCTGAAGCCTGCTCACCGGGGCCACAGGCAGCCTCACACTCTCCCGGGAGAAGGTCCCAGCAGCCTTGGACCTGGGGCTGGAGCCCAGGAGCCACTGATTCTGAACTCGAGCCCTGCACCTTTGGAGGCTGCTAAGCACCTCTGTCTGAATCAACAATGAAAAAATGTTAAGTTAGTCATGGGTTCCTTCCGGAAACTGCTTTTCTTGAAAAGGCAAGACGTCTGCTAGTGAGGGAACAGTGCTAAAACTTTTGTTTCCAAACATACAAAAATCAAAGCAGAGGGCTCAGAGGTGGCTCGTATGGAGGCGAAGACCCCACTGCATCCCTGCCCGGCTCCATCACAGGAGGCTGATGAATAGGGGCTGATGAATAAAAGAAGGAGCTGGCTTCCCAGGCATGCGAGGGGAATACCGACAGTCTCCAGGTTCTCCACAGCCTTTAAAGCACAGCCACGGTCCTTAATGGCTGTGAGGATCTTTTCCTCCTCCGCCATGTACCATCCTTTTAGCTTTAGGAACTATCAGGGCATACTTGTTAGGAAGGGACGTCTTTGAAACCCATCCAGCTCTGCTCCACATCTGAGCCATTTATAATGGAAGACTGATTAATGTTTGAGGCAGACCCAGTAAAAAAGAGCTCGGGCTGAAATGCCTACCCAACTTTCAATTTTTAACCTGCACATCTGGCTGAGTATGCTAATTCTGAATACGTGATGAGGATGAGGAGACAGCTCTGGGGGGTAGGGGATGCAGACGTGATCCATCAGACGAACCCTCGCATCACGCGGGGGCCCCGGGAATGCCTGTCATCCAAGGCTCCCTTCTAACTACTTGATTTATTTCCATTGTGAAGAGCAATTTCGCAGAACACTAAAATTGCCATCATTTTTAAGTTGTGGCATTACAGCTATCTCCATCAAAAAACCATTGTACGTATTATAACACTTAAACTATAAGTGATATAAATTTGGAAATTTCTCAGAGGAAGAATGACCTGGAATTGGAAGAGCTCGTGAATTCAGGGAAACAGAGAAAACCCAGAGAGCCCCGTCACCCACCTCTACCCCAGTCCTTCACATCCTGGCTCTGGCGCCATCCCAGCCCTGCCCACGTGGAAAATGAGAAAGCAGAAAATGATCAGAACCAGCAGCTGAGCAGCCCAGCCTCTTCCTGGACCTGCCCAGGCTGGGCACCCACAGGAGGTCTCCTGGGCCTCACACCCTGCTGGCCGCAGCCGCCCTCAGCCTGCCTGTCGCCCGCTGAGACCCGCAGCCTCGAGGGCACGTGAGCCTGCAGTGGACTCCGGGCGCATCAAGAGCTCTGTGGTGAAGGACCCATCTTCAGACTTGAGCTTTCCCTTTTCTGATCTGTGACCGGACCAACCCTGTGCCTCCGAGCCTGTTTTCCAGAAGCACAAACAATTCCGATTCTGCTCACAGCCCTCCGTGGTCCCTCGTCCTTCAGGGATGCCCAGGAAGAAGGGCTTCAGAGCCACGCGGGTTGGAGCCCCTCTGTGGGGCTGGGCCCCGCTCCCCAGGCAGCCCCTCCTCTCCAGTGAAGCCTGGGAGCAGGGCCTCCCCACCTGCCAATGAGCAGGGCTCCCCTGAATCCACCCCCAGGAATGTATCTGAGTCTTGCTTCACAGGGCAGGTGGGGGCCTGCCCAGGTGCCGGGGTCGGGGTTGGGGGCTGACGGCCTGCACCCCCTGCCCGGCCTGTCTTCCCCGGGGACCCATCCCCTGGACCCACGGCGCCCTGGCCGGCTGCTGGCACCAGGCGAGGGAGGTAGCTGGGCTCGCTGTCCACATTTGGACATACGGCCACCGCAGGGCATCATCTGCAGGACACAAGGACCCTGGCTTCTCCTGCTGGGGGCTCTGGCCACTGCCCTCCAAGGAGCAGGGAGAAGCAGAGGTTGGGGGCGGAGCCGAGATGCAGACACCCCACCCGTCCCCTGGGCCTCCCCTCGCGGCCTGCTCCTCTTCCTCCCTCCTGCCCTCTCTGCCCTCTCCCTTCTGGCTCCCTTCCCCCCGCCCCTCTTCCCTCCTGTCCTCCTTCAGCGCCTTCTCACTTCTCTCTGTCTCTTTCTCTTCTACGTTTACTGATGCCTCTACTTACCCACTGATTTAGGAGTCAATCAGCCTTCTATTCTTTCTTTCATTCATTCCTCCTTCCACCTGTTTATTACTCATCGAATACTCAGCCTCCTCTGTATATTAACCAGTCCATGACCGAGCAGATGCCGGGATCGCCCACTGGGCTCAGGGCCTGGTGTCCCCAGCAGTGACTCCATACTGGACCACCTCTGGGGCCACCATGCACCTCCCCAGCCCCCTGGCCCACTGGCTCCTGTGGGCAGTTTCCGGAACCCCTTGCCTTCAGTGACTTAGGTGTTTGGAACAGACGTTCCTACACAAACCCCTTTCCCAGCAAGGTGGGGGGGGGTCTCTGCTGCCTCTCGCTGGGATCTGCTGAGCTTGATGCCTTTGCCCTGAGCTCCCAAGCACCCCCAGGCCCGGGCTCCACCCCCCAATACCTCCTGCCTCCCTCCAGCCAACGCCCCAGGCCCAGGTACAGCCCAGCCCCTCACCTGCCTCCAGATGCTTCTTGCAGCAGCTTCCTCGGGTTTGGCATGGGGTGCAGGGAAGACCAGCTCACCAGGAAGGGCATGGACCCTCCTGGCTGGGGGACCCTGTCCCAGCTGCCCTTCACTCAGTCCCCACGGGCCCTTGTGAGAACTGAAACAGACCTGGTAAACTTGCTCCCCGGACTTGGCACTTACATTTGTACTTAACTGTAAATTCAAATGAAGGACACTGCAATTACTTCACGCTCTAAATTAGGGCTTTACTAAGTATTTATAAAAAGCTTACAACGGCAAGGCCCCACAACGCAGCCGCCTTTTTGGTTAATTTCAAAACACACATTTCTTTGATGGTGGACACAGTCCCCGGCCAGCATGTGCTGAGTCTAGGTGGCTTCCTTCTTGGTACGTCTCCTGCCTGGGTGAGGAAGCGGACAAGCCCCCAGTGGGAGGATGCCCCTGCCGGAGCCCGCATGAGGACCGGGTCTGGACACAGCAGGAGGACGCTGCCCGCCACCCGGCTGTGGCGTCCAGTGCCGTGGCCAGCGGCACCCAGCTCCCTAGAACCTTCACTGGGGTGAACTCGGGCTCTCCTGCCATCTACCTGCACTGCCTCCTCTCTTTATGAGCCTTGACCCCAAATTACAATGTAAAAGAGCAAACACTCACCAAACTGGAAACATTTAGTCTAAGGGGAGACCCAGATGCTCACGTCCATCCCATGGGTGTCGATCACCGTGTCGTCAGAGTGAGCCGTGAACCACCATCCTCCCAAAGGGCCGAGACCCCGCCATCCCTTTGGAATCATATCTTATTTATAAAAGTAGCAGCAAGCGGCCCCGTATTTTATGCTGTTATATAAGACACAAGCAAAGCTCTCCTCTTTTATGACCTGAGCTATTGAAGTTACCAACAGTGCTTTCTCTAGGACCTGAAAAATATGTTGCAACTCTCTTGATCTATGACTTCACCAGAGTGAAATGCTAACAAGATATTTTTAATCAAAAGCCAACTTAAAAATGCAGTAAATTTCAAAGTGGAAAAATGACAGCTCCTGTAGAATTGCTTTTGGAGAACACTGTCGGCATAAACTAAGCGTGAATCACCGTAAACATTCACGTTGTTTCACCCTAAAAATCCAGCCCTTAAAAGCAGAGCTTTGCAAGAACTCCATGGTCAGGGGCATAGCAGCTCTGGAGGCTGGGGCTGCGTGCCCCAAGACCCAGAGGAGGGTCTCAGAGGAGCCCCTCCAGGTCAGCTGCCGCCTCCACACGAGTGATGCTGGTGGCGGGAGCAGGGTTTCCAGCACCTGGTGCAGAGTCTGCATGTGGGCGTCTGAGGAGCACCCGTCTCTTCTGAGACATGACCATGCTTCATGGCTGATTTTCCCCTGTTTGCGGCCTGAGGAAGGGCCCAGGACAGGCCCTGGGTTGGATCATCCCTCAGCAACCTTGCTCACTCAGTCCAAAGCCCAGCCTCAGATGAAATGAGCTACTGCTTCCGGGCATGGCCGGCTTCCTGGCATGTGGTGCACACAGGGAACGAGCTTGGCACTCCAAGAGCCCGCCACTGGCTTCAGGCTCTATCACCACAGTCTTGAAAGTCCTACTACCTTTTGGGTTTTTTTTTTTTTTTATCGTGTTGGTTTTGCCATACATTGACATGAATCTGCCATGGGTATACATGTACTCCCCCTCCAGAACCCCCCTCCCACCTCCCTCCCAATTCCCTCTCTCTGGGTCATCCTGGTGCACCAGCCCTGAGCATCAAACCTGGGCTGGCGATTGATTTCACATATGATAATTACCATGTTTCAATGCCATTCTCCCATACCATCCTACCCTTGCTCTCTCCCATAGAGTCCAAAACACTGTTCTATACATCTGCATTTCTTTTGCGGTCTCGCATACAGGGTTCTCATTACCATCTTTCTAAATTCCATATATATGGGTTAGTATACTGTGTTTTTGTTTTTCCTTCTGGCTTACTTCACTCTGGATAATAGGCTCCAGTTTCATCCACCTGAGTAGAACTGATTCAAATGAATTCTTAATGGCTGAGTAATATTCCATTGTGTATATGTACCACAGCTTTCTTATCCATTTGTCTGTTGATGGCTGCTAGGTTGCTTCCACGTCCTGGCTATTGTAAACAAAGTGATGGGAATGCAAACTAGTACAGCCACTATGGAGAACAGTGTGGAGATTCCTTAAAAAACTGCAAATAGAACTGCCATATGACCCAGCAATCCCACTGCTGGGCATACACACCGAGGAAACCAGAATTGAAAGAGCCACGTGTACCCCAGTGTTCCTACTACCTTTTGAAAGGGGGACCTTCAATGGGGCCCCCCACACAGTGGGCCCTCAGGTTATGGAGCTGACTGCTCCCCCCACTGGGCCCAACCATAAGCCCAGGACCAGCCTTCTGCTGTCTCTGCAACCTGTTTCTCATGTCAGAAATACTCTTGAGTAGCCCAGCGTTACATTGTCAACCAAAACGTCACCTGTCGTGGGCCCTTTCTAGGTCCTCTGTCCTGGATACGCCCCACAGAGGGTCATATAAAGGCACCGTGGTCTTGAGGAAAGGAGTCACCCTTGCTGACCCCGAGGGATGGAGGGAGCAGGGGGGAGGAGTGGGAGGAGAGGCAGGGGAGGTGGGGGAGCACCGAGGAGAGGGGAGAGGGGAGGCCCTCTGTCCCCTCACTGTCTCCCTTCTGCCGCACCCTTGGCTGCACTCACCAGGAGGCCTCCCGAATCCACCTCGGGTCGGGGAGAGCGGGGTGGACCCCCATGTGACAGGTGGGAGGTGGGAGGCAGAGAGGGAACCAGGAGACGTGCCAGGCTCCTGGGTTTGTGACCAGGTGACCGGTGAGGGAGGGAGCAAGCAGAGGGAGGGGCTGGATCTCAAGGAAGCAAAAGGTGGGTTGGGTTCTGCCCCTGCTGGAATCAGGCTCATGCTGGCCTCCCGGCAGAGCCACCGAGCCAGCTGGAAGACTCTCCCAAGGAGAGAGGAGAGCCTGAAGGCTTTCCTTTTAGGTTTGTAATATGAAAAAAAAGAAAGAATGATGCTTAAAGGAATAAGCTTGAGTCACAAGGAATGAGCTTTAACTCTGGAGAAGGCACTTGCACGGCCTAGTTTCCTCTTCAGCGCGGTGCGGTCACTCAGGCGGTGCTCAGTGAGGGTTCAGTGCATGCCAAGCCCTGAGAGCACCGGTTGGGGTACGAAGGGGCCCCCACGGTTGGGGCAGGACAGACAGCCGTGAAGACCCCTGGTCCCAGGACTGCCCTGGCTGCAGCAGAGCCTGGAGGCTGGCTGGAGAGCGGCGGGGAGTAGAAATACGCCCCAACCCGTGAGCTGCCTGGGTCTGCACAGACAGTTCCCCTGTTGCTTATAGAGACTGAAAGCAGAAATGGGAAACAAAATGTAAAATCGTTAAAACTTGCATTTTTAACTATAAATCCTTTCTTGCACATTTATCCATATTTTATATTTTCAGGTTAAAATTTATTGATTCCCTGGTTTCCTTTATTCATGCATGAGTGTACGTGCCTGTGAGTGTGAGAGAGGTATCGATTTATGAACATCTCCCCCGTCGCTGGACACACTGGCAGCCTGGAGTGATGGTGGGAAGGGGCCCAGGCCTGTCTTTGGGACCTGGGATTGGGAAGCGTCTCAGGGTGGGCCTGGCCCCTCTCTCTGAGAGTCTGCAGTGGGCCTGCTGGAGCATGATGTTCACATAGGCTAGAGAGGCAGGTTAGAGGTGGGTGCTATGGATACAAGCTCGGGGTGTGGGCTAGGGGTATAGGTTACAGATGCAGGTTTGGGCTTGGGATGTGGGCTGGAGATACAGTCTAGGTCTGTAGGCTATGGATGTGGGCTAGGGATGCAGGTTACAGATGCTGAGACAGACAACAAGAGGACCTCACATCAGAAAACGTCTTCTTTTTCTGCAACTGAGAAGCCTCGATTGCAGCTTCTCTTTCCTGAAAGGGATCGTTGGATACTTTACCTTTCAGAAACAGCTACAGCCGAGTCCAGCGTGTGTCCTAAGCAGCCTTGTTCCTTCCAACCGCATTCCACCTGCTCTGCACTCTTTCTGTGTACTTTCCCCCAGATCTGCCGATGGAGGCTGCGGCTCCCGTAACTAATTATCAGACCCCGAGCCCGATCTGCAACCACCAGGCTCTAATTCCTCATATTAAAAACAAATGCAGCCTGTTTTATTACCAGAAGTTCAACTTTAAATTGGAAAAAGTTTAATGGCTACAGTCGATCAGACTCAGTGCAGGAGAAAAAAAAAAATCATTTAAAAGCTCCAGGTGCAGCCTGGCATTGTGCTAATGACACTCACCTGTAGCCCCACGTGAACTGATTAAACCCTTAATTATGCTTTTTTTTTTTTTTAACACAAACTGGAAGATTTCAGGAAATGGGTTCTGTGTAGTGCGCATTTCTGAACAGAAGTCCTTGCACTGAGACAGGGCTAGCCTGTCTGGGATGAAGCCAGCAGGGCACTGTGTTGTCCTCCCCGGCCCTCCTGAAGACCTGGAGCTGGTCCTTCATCCTTCCCCCTGCAGGGCTGGGATTGCCACGGACACTGCTCTAACCTTGCACACCCCTCCATGCACTGTTTAACTTCTCCTTGAATCCAGGAAGAAGAGGGAATAGGGCAGAGACCTCAGAGTCCAAATTCCCATACAATCAGCTCTGAGGGTAGACAGGGCTCCGGGCCAGGGTGGGGTGCTCAGCGGGGTGTTGTCTTCCTTGACCAGGGCCGCCTCCACCTGCTTCTCCTCCCCACCCCCACTCCCCCTACCCCTTCCCTCCCTTTGGGAGGACCTCTCGCCTTGTAAGCTGCCAGCTCCTCTGATGTGGTCACATCGCACTGCCTGGACACCTCTCACAGGTCTTTGGGATGGAGAGAGTGCTCATGACTTCACGTAGAGAGTGAATCAGAAGTGACATTTGGGGAGGTGGTGAAGCTGGTCTAGGGTGTGCTCAGTTGACATCTGCAGAGAGGAGTGGAAGGGTGTGTGGGCTCTGGGAGAGGAGCTTGGGAGGCATGGGTGGGCCTGGGGCCCAGGGACACAGGCCAAGTCCACCTGGCCGCAGACTCGAGGGCAGAGGGAGCCTTGAGGGAGGGACTCAGGTGAGACAAGCCCGGGTTTCCGGGCTGCACACAGTGTCACAGGGTCCTCTGTGCCCTGGGTGCTTGGCTAGAGCAGGAGGAGGAACCAGGGCCACCAGCCTGCCCGGCCAAGCTCACC
This sequence comes from Antilocapra americana, assembly GCA_007570785.1. NCBI lineage: Eukaryota > Metazoa > Chordata > Mammalia > Artiodactyla > Antilocapridae > Antilocapra > Antilocapra americana. Next base: position 496,072 of record ML664216.1, read on the forward strand.
GCTAAGTGAGCATGAACGGCTGTGTCCTCCTCTCAACACTGAGGCAGGTTACCCTCTCACTGGCCCGCTGCTGGAGGCCACCAGGGAACTGACTAGAGGGGTCTGGGAGGCCCTGAGGAGCACCAGCAGGATGCCCATCACCACCCGTGCCAGTGAGTGAAGGAGACAAGCACTCAGGGCAGCACACTGAGGGGCTGTGAGGGGGTCATGCATTCAGGGGAGCCCAGGGAGCACTGGCAGCTTGAGAGTGAGAGGCCAAACCATGGTTCTAGTGACAGTAGGATTCCAGAATGGTGCTGGCAGAGTGAAGTCTGAAAGCCAGGTTCCAAGGGAGACACAGACAGAGCAGAAATACGGACAGTGACCTCTATCTCTCAGCTGAGAACCTTTAGGAATGAGAGGGGAAATGCTATCTTCTAGAAGGGACAAAACAGAGCTGCCTGCATTGAAACAGAGAAGAGGTGTAGCATCTCAAGAGAGAGACGCAGCCCCTGGGAGGAAGGGTGAGGTCGGGGTTTTCCTGGTCTTTGGTTGATATGCGGGGACACAAGCCCCTGGCAGAGGGAGGCGCCTGCAGTTGCTGGGCTCTGAGGAAGGGGGCTCCACAGCTGGGGAGTAGGGGACCCTGAGGTTCGGGGTTGAGGCAGCGTGGAGAGACTTGTGTAACAAGTCAGCTAGAGTCAATGAGGAGACCGGTGGGTTTACCAGATGTCTGCTTCTTTTTCTGTGTGTTTAATTATCTGTGGTGTCACAGCTGCAACTGGCTGGACAAATAGACATAGCAGAGTCGACACAGCTCCTATGTGATGAAAAGCAAGCTCTGGCAGGAGAGGACCCCAGGATTAACTCTTTAATCTATGGAGATTTCCAGAGTCCTCAAGGGCAGCAAGCAAAGCAGGCTTTCGTTTTTGAAGCTTGGTGACCGTACTCTACTCGGTGCACACCACCAAGGAGAGCAGTACCAGCATCGTCGTTCAGGGCGTGACTCCAACCTGTGAGACTCGCTGTTAGCACAGGCTGGGCTCAAACACCCCGGGAAACTAACGTCCAGGGGACAGGGGCTGGGACCCAGCAGGCCCTCTGGGGCTAGAGCTGCAGCATGAGAGAGGTGGTCCAGGGAATGGTGTGAGATGAGGAGACAGGCCGGCCTCTCCCCGGGGCAGGACCGGGCACACCGACAGGGCCACTCCGGGCTCTAAGGGGACCTTCAGGGGATGGCAGTCTCCACCGGCCCAGCCCCGCTCTTCCCAGGGGATTCTGGGACAGCCCCCATGGCAGCCCCAGCAAGCAGAAATGATGGGCACGCGTGGGTCTCTCCCTGCGAATCACACTTCTAGACGTATGTGGCTGGGCTGCAATGTGCTGGAAACTATTTTTAATAATTACCTGAGTGAAGTCCCAAGGACCTACTGGAAGTGATCTATTTAAATGTCAATGCCATTCATCTTTAATGAGAAAACAAAACCTTCCGGTATATTAGTCTCTGGAGTTATGGGACACATTGGTTGATATTCTGTCATTTTCAAAACCAAATAAGGAAAGACCATTAAAAAACCGAATTTGCTATAATCTGCCTGGCCCGGGTCTCCGAGAACGCGTTGCTGCCATCTGTAACTGCGGCTGGTTTGTTAGCAGCAATGTCACCATCGTGATGTATAGCTCAATAAAGCCGTGCCAGCTGGCAAACACATTTTGGGGATTCGGGCCGTGTAAGTTAGATCAAAAAATTATCAAGATAGATAGCATGATAGGAAAATAGAAGAGTTTTTGATCTGATGTGAGAATTCAAGTGTTCTGTATTTTTTTTTCCAAGTGGTGGGAACAAGGTGCCATCATGTAGGAGGCGAGGCTGCCACCAGGTTAGAGACCCCAGCCTGGGTCTCCATGTCCTTGTGATAGCTTCCAGGCCCCCTCTGTGTCTCCCCAAGCCAGAGCCCCAATTTCCTCATCTGAAATGGGAACAGGCTCATCCCCTGGGCCACGGGCTTTGCTGCTCCATCAGAATAACTGTCGGCACAACTGGCACCTCCATCCCTTCATACTTTCTTCTATTTTGTTTTTGTTTTTGACCCCATCACTCAGCATGTGGGATCCTAGTTCCCCGTCCAGGGTTTGAACCCACACTCCCTGCAGTGGAAGTGCAGAGTCTTAACCACTGGACCACCAGGGAGCCCCCACGCCTTTGTCTTTTTGATGTCATAAATCGGCCACAAATAAGAAGCAGCTGGGTTCCAGTACAGATCCAAATACAGCTCATGTGGCTGGCTGAGTATCACCAGATCTCTACGAAGGGTCGGACCAACAGACAGTGAGTTCATGATCTTGATGTCATTGTGCATAGTTACACGTGTCTTTGGTGCGATGCCTTTGAATGGAGCGGGTGACTCATTCAGAGACTGCTGAGTATAGACAGACAGACAACTGTTTCAGGATGGAGACATCCATTCAATGTTCTACAAGTGGAAGGAAGACTAATGGTCCTTGTAAGTCAACAGTTCTAAATTTTCTGGAATAATTTACTAGGAAAAATAAAGTGAAAGTGAAAATGCATAGAACAGCAGGCAGAGAAGTGTGGGTACAACAGACTCTCATGCAAACCAGGTGATGACAACTCACTAGAAGTGTTGGCACCACTGTGACCTTTGTGAGTAACTTCCATGTGTCAGGTACCATACCATTGGGGATGCTGTCCTCAGTGGAGAGAGCAAACGAAAACAGCCACTGGGCAGACATCACACCGCACTTTTTATATAATTTATAGATAGATATAGTTATTTTATATATAATTATAAATGGACAACTTAGAATATAAATTTATATAATTGCAACCATAAATAATTATATTCAGTTCAGCTGCTCAATCTTGTCTGACTCTTTGAAACCCCATGGACTACAGCATGCCAAATAAATAATTATATGGTGTCATTTATGATTACATAAAATGTATATCATATTTCCACAATTTGCTAGCGAATTTTGTTGTGAGGAGAAGCCGTTTCTGGGGACGCGTGTCTCACATCCTTAATTTTGAGGCTTCCAAGCCTGGACTCTTGTATCAAGTATGTAAGTAAACCCCTCAACCAAGATCAGGGGGCCACATCGCACCCTTCAATTAACATGCCTACTGCTTTTTATGGCAAATCTAATTCATTACTTGAGGTTGGAGCATGAGCTCCAGCTTTCCTTCCAAAGTTCCGTGCTGCTTGTTTTGTCACTTGGTGGAGAGCAGGCCGTGTGTCCCACGGAAATAGCACTGAGGTTTCATCATCACCACACGAAGTGGGATCGCAGGGCCTGGCTCTTTAACACGCATTCACACTTCACCAAATACATTTTAAAAACCTATATTTAAACACTGACACGAATGCTGAGATCTTTGAAAGTAATGTGTTAGCTAAATGCAGCATCAAGAGTTCAGTTAATTATCTTAATATCTCATTTGTTAACATGGAATATGCTTATAAGGAATTATGCTCCTCACAAATCAACATTCCTAAATCCTTTGGAATTCAGTAACTTCCTAAAAAATAAGGTGAAAGTGAAAATGCATAAAACATCATAAAGACGCGTGTGGATGCACAGACCGTAACACGCACCGTGGTGGTTTGTGCGTGCTGTCGTGTCCGACTCTCTGTGACCCCATGGACTCTGGCCTGCCAGGCTCCTCTGTCCATGGGATTTTCCAGGCAGGAATACTGGAGTGGGTTGCCATTTCCCTCGCCAGGGGATCTTCCCAACCCAGGGACTGAACCCATGTCTCTTGGGTCTCCTGCACAGATTCTTTATACCATTGCACCACCTGGGACACCCTCAGTACTCCGGGTGATTGATTACAATGCCATAGGTTGGAGTCCCAACTCCCCTCTCTTCCTCCCTGAGTGGAGGAAATGCCATTCTCTGTTCTGAGATTGCCTTAAGGACGTGATAAAATCTGGGCCCACCTTGGGTGGGACCTCATCCAGCTCTTGTGAAGCTGGTGGCAGCGGAGGAGCCAGACCCCAGAAATGGCCAGTGCTCCCCAGTTCACCCTGACTGGTCTAGTGGTTTTCCCTACTTTATTCAATTTAAGTCTGAATTGGGCAATAAAGAGTTCATGATCTGAGCCACAGTCAGCTCCTGGTCTTGTTTTTGATGACTGTATAGATTTTCTCCATCTTTGGCTGCAAAGAAAATAATCAATCTGATTTCAGTGTTGGCCATCTGGTGATGTCCCTGTGTAGAGTCTTCTCTTGTGTTGTTGGAGAAGGCTGTTTGCTATGACCAGTGCGTTCTCTTGGCAAAACTCTATGAGCCTTTGCCCTGCGTCATTCTGTACTCGAAGGCCAAATTTGCCTGTTACTCCAGGTGTTTCCTGACTGCCTACTTTTGTATTCCAGTCCCCTATAATGAAAAGAACATCTTTTTTGGGTGTTAGTTATAAAAGATCTTGTAGGTCTTCATAGAACCGTTCAACTTCAGCTTCTACAGCATTACTGGTTGGGGCATAGGCTTGGATTACTGTGATATTGAATGGTTTGCTTGGAAACAGAGGTCATTCTGTCGTTTTTGAGATTGCATCCAAGTACTGCATTTTGGACTCTTTTGTTGACTATGATGGCTACTCCGTTTCTTCTAAGGGGTTCCTGCCCACAGTAGAACATATAATGGTCATCTGAGTTAAATTTACCCATTCAAGTCCATCTTAGTTTGCTGATTCCTAGAATGTTGATGTTCACTCTTGCCGTCTCCTGCTTGACCACTTCCAATTTGCCTTGATTCACGGACCTAACATTCCAGGTCCCTATGCAATATTGCTCTTTTCAGCATCAGACCTTGCTTCTATCACCAGTCACATCCACAACTGTGGATACTTTGGCCACCTCATGCGAAGAGTTGACTCATTGGAAAAGACTCTAATGCTGGGAACGATTGGGGGCAGAAGGAGAAGGGGACGAAAGAGGATGAGATGGCTGGATGGCACCACCAACTCGATGGATACGAGTTTGGGTAGATTCCCAGAGTTGGTGATGGACAGGGATGTCTGGCCTGCTGCGATTCATGGGGTCGCAAAGAGTCGAACACGACTGTGTGACTGAACTGACCTGGATCCCAGTTCACCCAGGACCCGAGGGGCTCCACCCCAGCCTGGACTCCCCGACAGGCAGCCTGTGGGGGACTCAGCCTTCAGCCTGGAGCACTTTCTGCAAGTGTCCAAGCAGCCCCTGTCTCCCCAACCTGGGGCCAGGCCAATGGACTGCAAGACGCAGGAGATTTTGCTAGAAACCAGCTTCTGCCTCCAGCCCTAGAGTCTTTCTTCAGAGACAGTGATGATTGGCAGCCCAGAGAGCCAATCACACTCCTTACACCCTGTGAGGCAGTCCATGGACAGCCAGCCCCTCCCAGTCCTTCAGCTCTAACACAGGTGTGTGCATACGCACACGCACACACACGCATTGTACACATACAGGCATACTTGCCCACGCACTGGCCTATACACACACAGGCACACAGGTGCACAGAGGGTCTGCAGAGGAAAGCAGCTGACCATGACCCCAGTGAGCACAGCTGCTGGTCTGAGAGTCCAGGGAAGCATCACCCCGAGCCAACTTCAGAACTGGGCTGCAGACCCCAGAGAGTGAGCCGAGCTGCTGGAGACCATCAAGAGATGGAAATGATTCTGAATCACTGCTGCTTGGGTGTCCAGAGAAGTAGGAACAGTATGGGGTGGCCCAGGGGGGTGGGCTGGGGCTGACAATGAGAGCAGGGAGGACCCCCTGGCAACACCGGCCCTGCCTGCTGGCACGCTCCCCCCAGGGCAGCCCGCTCAGCCCCAAGCCTTACTGTCCCGGAAGCCCTGCAGGGCAGGCCCACGGCCCTCCAGCCTGGCCTGCACCAGCCCCTAGCTTGCCGCTGCAGTCAGCTCTGTAGGCGCAGTAGCCTGTCCTGAGGAGGAGGGACTGATGACGCCTGGGAGACTGTGGTCACGCTCACAGGACCCTCCCCGAGGGTTCCGGGCCCTTGCTCCCGAGGCCAGCAGGCTGTGCCTTTGGTCCAGGCTCTCCGGGAGCTCTCCACCAGGCCCTGCTCTAAACCTGCCACAGTGCAGCCTCCTGGTCCCCTCACTCACTCCCTCTGCCCCCTCAGTCCCCTGGGTGGAGTCCTGCTGAACACGTCTGCCTGGGGGTCTTAGCCCCCGACCACCTCCACGTGCCATCCCTGCATAGAAACCCTTCCCCTCCACAGCTGGGGCTGCCCCAGGGCATCTGGGGCCCGAGCCCTCCAGACTCGCTTTGTATTGGAGGGGGACTAAGTTGGAGCACTCAGTCCCGTTGGGTGACCGCTGCTGAGGGCGAGTCCTGGGCTGCATGGCTGCGTGTGTCCACAGACTTACTGGAGCCTGGTTGTCGGCAAGCTCAAAGTGAGTCCCACTTGGGTTACTGCGGAGCCCCAGACCATCACAGAGTATCCATGTAGACGTGGCCACATTCCTCAGCCCCAGATCTACAGGTGTGGATTGGATGACCAGCATCACGAGGTTGTTAGAGATACAGAGACATTTAAGGCACGGATTTGGGGGTCTGGCTCACAGGAAGTATTCGGAAGAGGCAGATTCCCTATCAGGGGTCTTAGCCTGGGGAAAGATGCCCCCACCTGGCTCTGGAGTTCAAAGATGGAGAGGTACCCATGTGTGAAGGTGATCACCGAGCCGGACACTATCACCTTGCTTCTCCCATCGCATCGCTTGTTCAGTTACTGAGACACAGCATCCTTGGGTCCTAACCTGAAATGGTCTCCTGCTCAGCAAAGAGCAACCTTCACTCATAAGAGTCACTGAGGAGGAGAGACTGGATTCCCGTTGTCTTCTCTAATCCAAATTAGGACTTTGGGGAAAACCAAGACAGTGCATTACGGTAGAAAGTGAAGAGGAACTAAAGAGCTTCTTGATGAAAGTGAAAGAAGAGAGGGGGAAAGTTGGCTTAAAGCTCAACATTCAGAAAACTAAGATCATGGCATCAGTCCCATCATTTCACAGCAAATAGATGGGGAAACAATAGAAATAATGAGGGACCTTTTTTTCTGGGCTCCAAAATCACTGCAGATGGTGACTGCAGCCATGAAATTAAAAGACACTTGCTCTTTGGCAAAGATAAGGTGTCCATAGATGCGTGGATTTATCTCTGGGCTTTCTATTCTGTTCCATTGATCTATGTTTCTGTCTTTGTGCCAGTACCATACTGTCTTAATGACTGTGGATTTGTAGTATAGCCTAAAGTCAGGTAGGTTGATTCCGCCAGTTCCATTCTTCTTTCTCAAGATTGCTTTGGCTATACGAGGTTTTTTGTATTTCCATACAAATTGGGAAATTATTTGTTCTAATTCTTTGAAGAAGACCTCTGGTAGCTTGATAGGAATTGCATTGAATCTATAGATTGCTTTAGGTAGTATACTCATTTTCACTATATTGATTCTTCCAATCCACGAACACGGTACATTTCTCCATCTGTTTGTGTCCTCCTTGATTTCTTTCATCAGTGTTCTATAGTTTTCTATATACAAGTCTTTTGATTCTTTAGGTAGAAATACTCCTAAGTATTTTATTCTTTTTGTTTCGATGGTGAATGGAATTGTTTCCTTAATTTCTCTTTCTGATTTCTCACTGTTAGTGTATAGGAATGCCAGGGATTTCTGTGTGTTGATTTTGTATCCTGAAACTTTGCTATATTCACTGATTAGCTCTAGTAATTTTCTCGTAGAGTCTTTAGGGTTTTCAATATAGAGGATCATGTCATCAGCAAACAGAGAGAGTTTTACTTCTTCTTTTCCAATCTGTATTCCTTTGATTTCTTTATCTGCTCTGATTGCTGTGGCCAAAACTTCCAAAACTATGTTGAATAGTAGTGGTGAGAGTGGGCACCCTTGTCTTGTCCCTGATTTCAGGGGGAATGCTTCCAGTTTTTCACCATTGAGGATAATGTTTGCTGTGGGTTTGTCATATATAGCTTTTATTATGTTGAGGTATGTTCCTTCTATTCCTGCTTTTTGGAGGGTTTTTATCATAAATGGATGTTGAATTTTGTCAAAGGCTTTCTCTGCATCTATTGAGATAATCATGTGATTTTTATTTTTCAATTTGTTAATGTGGTGTATTACATTGATCGATTTACGAATACTGAAGAATCCTTGCATCCCTGGGATAAAGCCTACTTGATCATGATGTATGATCTTTTTGATGTGTTGTTGGATTCTATTTGCTAGAATTTGGAACAAAAGCTATGATCAACCTAAACAGCTTATTAAAAAGCAGAGACATTACGTTGCCAACAAAGGTCCATCTAGTCAAAGCTATGGTGTTTCCAGTAGTCGTGTATGGATGTGAGAGTTGGACTATGAAGAAAGCTGAAGGCTGAAGAACTGATGCTTTTGAACTGTGGTGCTGGAGAAGACTCTTGAGAGTCCCTTGGACAGCAAGGAGATCCAACCAGTCCATCCTAAAGGAGATCAGTCTTGGATATTCATTGGAAGAACTGATGCGGAAGCTGAATACTTTGGCCACCTGATGCGAAGAACTGACTCATTGGAAAAGAGCCTGATGCTGGGAAAGACTGAGGGCAGGAGGAGAAGGGGACGACAGAGGATGAGATGTTTGGATGGCAGCCCCAGGAGTTGGTGATGGGCAGGGAGGCCTGGTGTGCTGCCGTCCGTGGAGTGGCAAAGTCGGACACGACTGAGCGACTGGACTGAACCGAGGGTGTGCGTTAATAGCCTAGAGTAAACAAAGTGTTTTCAAATCTCCAATGTTGGGGTCGGGGATAAAAAAAAAGGTCTCTCTTCAGATTTCCTAAAAGCATCAGGCAATGGCCACCGTCTTCCTTCCCCGCTTCTCACCTACGGTTTCTCTACACCATCGTCCCAAATCACGAATATGTGCCGCCATAGTGACAGCCGCCAGCAGGGACAGACTTCAGTGGCCAGTCTTTCCCCATATGCTGAAGACTCTTTGATCATCCAAAGCTCCCCCGGGTCCACCACTGCTCTGCCCAGGGTCCAGGTAGTGCCCAGAGTACTGCTTACTTTGATTCAAATGTGTGCACTGTTTTTGCTGCAGGAAAGACTTCTTTCTTTTATATTCATTTCTGTGTGGTATTCTGGAGTATGAGTATCCCATCAGGGTAATTGTTTGGCTTTTAACATGCTTTAGCCAACATGCAAGTTACTGATTCTAAAATCTCTAGCAAACTGTCAGCGAGCCTGTGGTTGGCCATTCTCTCTAGCCGTAAATGTCCTTGTTTCGAGCAACGACAGGAATGTGCAGGCAGCTAAGCATTGCACTTGGGATCATAATTGGGTTCAATTAACTTAGGTAACATAAATTCTTAGCAGTAAAAGTTCCTTGCCTTGTGATAAAATGCCTGTGAGTAGCTGGATTACTGAGACCGGGGACAGGGCTTATGGAAATTATGTTGTAGAACCAATCGCTTAATTTCACATGTCAGTTGCCCACCAGGAAGTGGGTGATGATTGTGCAGGCCAGAAAAATTGGGGAGGGTCTTGGCGTGCAGATGGGGAACCCCGGGAGGGAAGGAGCTACTGCAGCTGCAAGCTCCTGCCCCTCAGCTCCAGTACATTCTTCGTGCAGAAGAAATAAGCTGCTACATTGACCAGTCTCTGAAGATTTCTGTCTTGATTCGTCTCATGAAACTGTCTCAGCAGCACACTCAGCCTGACAAGGTCCCTCATTACCGAGCATTATTTGCAACTTCCCCGTGGCTTCCTCTTCATCTCTTTTCAGAACTCCTAACAAGGGCTCCTTATCTTCGGGTGTCATTTCCACCCTCGATGTTGTCAACAAGGTAAAGTTCTTTTAACCAGATGCATTGTCCTCTTAGGGTTGCTTCTATTGGAAGGTATCCAAATGAAATCAAAATTTCTATATAAAGCAAAGCATAACTCCTCCTAATTGTGAATTCGTATCTCTCAATGTTAAACTTTACTCATCAGGGCACGTATTTTTATATATTTAAAGTTTCATTTAAAAAATTCTGATAAAAGGGACTTGGGTCATTTTCCTTAGATGTGAACAAGAGAAACTTAACCTCATTAAAGCCTCATGTTTTTAACATAAAAGTGATTAGGTCATGCCAATGATTCAGTTGGTGGCTCAGACAAAGATTTTTCCTGCATTGCAGCAGAACTGGCTTCCAGTCCTGGGCCAGGAAGATCCCTAGGAGAATGGAATGGCTGTCTACTCCATTATCCTTGCCTGGGAAATCCATGGACAGAAGAGCCTGCTGGGCTACAGCCCATTGGAAGGACTGATGCGGAACTGTTTTGGCCACCCGATGCGAAGAGCTGACTCATCGGAAAACACCTTAATGCTGGGAAAGACTGAGGGCAGGAGGAGATGGGGGCAACAGAGGATGAGATGGCTGGATGGCATCGCCAACTTGATGGACGTAAATCTGAGCAAACTCTGGGAGATAATGAAGGACAGGGAAGCCTGCATGCTGCGACCCATGAGGTCACAACGATTCAGACATGACTTAGCAACTGAACAACATCAGCAACAGTTCAGTGACTTCTGTGAGATGTGATTTCTTGGAAGAAGGAGCCAGTGTCTCAGCCAGCTGGACCCACTGTGCCGCAGCACCTGCTCTCAAACTGGCGGTGGTCGTCCAGAGACGCGGTAGGAAAGGGTGTGACTCAGTGTCCTCAGGTGCTGAGACGTTAATAATCCCCCATGGCAGGACCTTTGGGGGAGCAAATTAGCCAGTGAAGCACCAGGACCCAGAGCACGGACTGCCTCTGGCAGGTCTTCGGGGTCCCCAAGCCGCCAGTCAGATGACGTTCTCTATAATGTGCTCAGGAAAGAATAACGAGCCAACTCAGACACAACTGCATGGGAATGCTGCCCTGTCAAAATATCACTCTCTAGATTAACTGAATCCTGGGCTTTGAAAAATCCATCTCCTCCGAATCTATATTCCACAAATGCAGCTTTTACAAAATGCATTCAATTTGAAGGGGAAAGCCAATAATTACAATGTTTGAAGATTCAATTTAAATTCTAAAAGTGGTCAAGAGCATCCCTGGGGGATCCAGGTGAGGCATCTGAGCTCCGGCAGAGTCTGAGTCTTCAGCCTGTTTCTAAACACGAAAAGCACCTTCTCCTCTTCTACAGATTTCCATGTGCTTGGACAGCCTGCAGAGATGATTCTGGGACAGGGGTGTTCACGAGCCTAACCCTGGCCCTGGAAAATGACTGCTGTGTTTGATGCTTTGCAACCCAAGTTCAGTTAGCTCAGTTGTTCAGTCATGTCCAACACTTTGTGACCCCATGGGATTTCAGCACACCAGGCCTCCCTGTCCATCACCAACTCCTGAAGATTGCTCAAACTCATCGAATCAGTGATGATGCCATCCAACAACCTGGTCCTGTGACATCCCCTTCACCTCCCGCCTTCAATCTTTCCCAGCATCAGGGTCTTTTCCAACGAGTCAGCTCTTGGCATCAGGTGGCCAAAGTATTGGAGTTTCAGCTTCAGCATCAGTCCTTCCAATGAATATTCAGGATTGATTTCCTTTGAGATTGACTGGTTTGACCTCTTTGCAGTCCAAGGGACTCTCAGGAGTCTTCTCCAACTCCACAGCCCCAAAGCATCAATTCTTTGGTGCTCAGCCTTCTGTATGGTCCAACTCTCACACCCATACATAACTAATAGAAAAACCATAGCTCTGACTATACAAAAATTTGTATACGTTGTCTAGGTTTGTCATAGCTTTTCATCCAAGGAGCAAGCGTCTTTTAATTTCATGGCTACAGGCACCATCTGCAGTGACTTTGGAGCCCAAGAAGAGAAAGCCTGTCATTGCTTCCCCATCTACTTGCCATGAGCTTGACATCCATGGGACTGGATGCCATGATCTTTGTTTTTTGAGCCTTGAGTTTTAAGCCAACTTTTTCCTTTTCCTTTTTCATTTTCATCAAGAGGCTCTTTAGTTCCTCTTCACTTTCTGCCATAAGGTGGTGTCATCTGCATATCTGAGGTTATTGATATTTCTCCTGGCAATCTTGATTCCAGCCTGTGCTTCACCCAGCCCAGCGTTTAGCATCATGTATTCTGTGTAGAAGTTAATCAAGCAGGGTGGCAATATGCAGCCTTGATGTACTCCTTTCCCAATTTGGAACTAGTCTGTTGTTTCACGTCCGGTTCCAGCTGTTGCTTCTTGACCTGCATACAGATTTCTCAAGAGGCAGGTAAGGTGATTTGGTATTCTCATCTCTTTAAGAATTTCCACAGTTTGTTGTGATCCACATAAAGACTTCAGTGTAGTCAATGAAGCAAAAGAACGTGTTTTTTCTGGAATTCTCTTGCTTTTTTGATAATCCAAAGGATGTTGGTAATTTGATCTTTGGTTCCTCTGCTTTTTCTAAATCCAGCTTGAACATCTGGAATTTCTCAGTTCACATACTGTTGAAGCTTCGCTTGGGGAATTTTGAGCATTACTTTACTAGTGTGTGAGATGAGTGCAGTTGTGCAGAAGTTTGAGCATTCTTTGGCATCGCCTAAAGAAAGGAGTTGGAATGAAAACTGACCTTTTCCAGTCCTGTGGCCACTGCTGAGCTTTTCAAATCTGAGGGCATATTGAGTGCAGCACTTCCACAGCATCATCTTTTAGGATTTGAAATAGCTCAGGTGGAATTCCATCACCTCCACTAGCTTTGTTCATAGTGATGCCTTCAAAGTCCCACTCAACTTTCCACTCCAGGATGTCTGACTCCAGGTGAGTGATCATACCATCGTGGTTATCTGGGTCATGAAGATCTTTTTTGTATACTTCTTCTGTGTATTCTTGCCATCCTTTCTTAATATCTTCTGCTTCTGTAGATCCATACAATTTCTGTCCTTTATTGTGCCCATCTTTGCATGAAATGTTCCCTTGGTATCTCTAATTTTGTTGAAGAGATCTCTAGTCTTTCCCATTCTATTGTTTTTCTCTGTTTCTTTGCACTGATCTTTGAGGAAGGCTTTCTTATCTCTCCTTGCTGTTCTTTGGAACTCTGCATTCAGATGAATACATCTTTCCTTTTCTCCTTTTCCTTTTGCTTCTCTTCTTTTCTCAATTATTTGTAAAGCCTTCTCAGACAGCCATTTTGCCTTTTTGCATTTCTTTTTCTTGGGGATGGTCTTGATCCCTGCCTCCTGTACAATGTCATGAACCTCCATCCACAGCTCTTCAGGTGCTCTCTCTATCAGATCTAATCCCTTGAATCTATTTGTCACTGTGACTGTATAATCATAAGGGATTTTATTTAGGTCATACCTGAATGGTCTAGTAGTTTTTCCTACTTTCTTCAGTTTAAGTCCAAGTTTGGCAAAAAGGAATTCATGATCTGAGCCACCATCAGCCCCCCGTCTTGTTTTTGCTCACTGCATAGAGCTTCTCCAAGTTTGCCTGCAAACAATATAATCAATCTGATTTTGGTGTTGACCATCTGGTGATGTCCATGTGCAGCCATGCCCAGCCCCAGTGTGCTGCGTTAATATCTGTGCACTGCGTTCTAGGTATGTTCCAGCGGGGGAGATACCAGCCACAGGGCGAATGGACCCCTTTCCCTTCTGAAATACTGAGTGTTTCTCAGACATGCTCATGGCTGGCTTTGCTGGCAGATCAGCCTCTTTTGGAATCGCTGACTCCCTGGCCTGCTCGAGGTTCCTATCTGAGGTAGAATTTCAGCTGCGTCTTTCTATGATGCTGTCCTGCTCATAGAGCGACTGTCACTCATTTATTTCAGGTCACCTGCCCTCAGGGGAGGGGAGGGCAGGGTCCTGGGGCTCACACAGCAGCTGGGGGCATATTTCCCTCCTGTGGACAGGCCAGGCTGGTGGGACCTGGGGAACCAGGGCCTCTGGCTGAGAGGATCCTGTTTATCCACCCCAGTGGCCTAGAAATGTGTGTCCCGAGGCTTCCAAGGGGGACAGTGGGAGAGGAAAGGGAGCGGTGGATATGGAGAGGAGACGAGGCCATGGGGGAGGGCGGTCAGAAGAGCGGGCGGGCAGCACCTGGGCCCCACCCACCCAGGGGCAGGAGCCCTCACCCTCCGATCAGGAGCATGGTGGTGGGTGTCTGGGGAAAGAAGGGGACACCATCAGGCAGAGGAGAGAGACCCAGAGGTTGCATGAGCTTCTTAGGTGGCGGAATGCCGCCCAGACGTGGGGTCACCACAGACAGACCCCAGAGCCACTGGAGGCCCTGTGCCTGCTTGCAGGGAGAAGGCTGAGTCGTGGGCACAGCTCTGCTGCAGCCGAGGCTGGACAAAGCGGCATCTGCCAGCGTGTGAGTGCGAAGGGCTGCTCTGACAGATTTATCGCCTGCGGTCTGCCACCGCACTCCGCCACCCCAACAATGCACTGCTCTGACAGGTTCATCGCCTGTGGTCTGCCACCACACTCCGCCATCCCACAAGTCCCCTCATACCATCTCCAGTTGATCCAGGATCCCATCCCGGGTCCCAGAAACCATCTGTCTTTTCTCCTTCTCTAGAGGTGTGCCTTTTCAGGGAATGTCACAGAGATGGAGCCCTACAATACATAGCCATTTCTTCAGGCTTCTGTCGTGTACATGGTGATCTTTAGGTGTAACCTATAGCAGGGACTGGTGCCTTCCTGCAGCCAAATAGCATTCCCTTCTACAGCTTTACCGCTTTTTAGTTTTCTAACCTATGCATGCCGCTGTAAGTTGTTCTCAGTTTGGGGAAACCGTGCGTGATGCAGTCTACACAGACACGTTTCTGTGGGCACCTTCTTGCTTCTGGGAGGTTCCTAGGACAGGCCTTGCTGCCTTAGCAGCTGGAATGTGGGCTTTCAGAGAAGCAGCCAAGACCTTTCCCAGGCTGACCGCACCGTCTTCCCTCTGGCCAGCAGCGCCTGGGGCCACTGATTCTGCTCTCCTCTGCCCACTCTCCATCCCATCTGCAGCCTTCACCCTGGCCTTGACTGGTCCGTAGTGCCGTCTCAGTGCGATTTTAATGTGCAAGCTCCTGACAACAAATGACATTAAACTTCTTCTCAGGTGCTTTTTAGCCGTTTGCATATTTTCTTGAGTGAAATGCTATTCAAAGCCCTGCTCGCTTCCTAAATCACCATTTCCTTCCTTTTCGCTGTGCTGGGTCCGCGTTGCTGCGGAGAGCTGGGCTGTTCTATAGTTACAGGGCCCTGGCTTCTCTTGCTGCCAAGCACAGGCTCCAGGTGCCCAGGCTTCAGCGGCCGTGGCTTCTGGGCCCGAGAGCACAGGCTCAGCGGATGTGGAGCGTGGATGTATTTGCCCCGGCACGCGGAACCTGCCCAGATTAGGGGCTGAGCCTGTGTCTCCTTCATTGGCAGGTGGATTCTTCACCACTGAGCCACCAGGGAAGCCCTGATCATTTTTTCTTAATGAGTTGTTTAACTCATGGAGCTGTAAGAATTTTCTACAGGCCCACTTTCCCAAAATACAATTTACAAGTATTTCCCTCAAGCCTCTGCCAAGTATTTCCATTTTCTTCATGGCGTCTCTTGAAGCACAAAGGCTTTAATTTTAATAAAATCAAAAGTATCTTTCTTCTATGAATCATGCCTATGTTTTTGCATCTAAGAACTCTTTGCCTACCTCAGGACCATGAAGAATTTATCCCATGTTTTATTCCACAATTTCTGCAGTTTTATGTCTTATGTTAAATTTATGATCCATTTCAAGTTAATTTTTGTGTTTAGCTGAAGATAGAAACATACAATTTTCTTTTGCTTGGAGTTATAGAATTTTTGAAAAGACCGTGTTTCCAGCTCTGGACTGCCTTTACGCCTTTGTTGAAAATCTGTTGGCCACATAATTAAGGGTTTAGTTCTAGACTCTGTTCTGTTGAGTTTATCTGTGCGCCTCTCTCTATGGCAAAATCACACTGTCCTATTGACTATAGCTTTATAATAATTTTAATATAACACAGAGTAAGTCTTCCAACTTATTTTGCTTTTTCAAAATTATTTTGATTATTCTATATCCTTTATGTTTCTTTGTTCCTTGGAGGATCACCTTGTCAGTATCTATTTTAAAAAGCTTGATAGGGATTGTATTGACTCCATAGATTACTTTAGGGAGAAAATATCTTTTTGAAAATCATTCTATTTCCTACTGAGTATAGCTGATTGACAATGCTGTGATAGTTTCTGGCGAGGAGTGAAGGGACTCAGTCATACACATACGTGTATCCATTCTCCCCAAACTCCCCTCCCAGAGAAAAACCATCTTAATGGCATCGTCTTCAGATCCATAAACATGGAATTTCTCTGGTTTTTTAGCTCTTCTTTAATTTTGCTCAGGGACATGCTGCCATTTCCAGTGTCTAAGTCTTGTAATTTTTCTGCAAAATCACTCCTAAGCATTTAATTCTTTTGATACTATGGTGAATTCACTAGCTTCCTAATCCCATTTTCAGATTATTCACAGCTCATATATAGAACATTCCAAACATGAAGATCATGGCATCCAAGATCATGCCCATCATTTAATGGCAAACAGATGGGGGAAAAGTGGAAACAGTGATAGATTTTATTTCCTTTTGCTCCAAAATCACTGCAGACAGTGACTATAGCCATGAAATTAAAAGACGCTTGCTCCTTGGGAGAAAAACTATGAGAAACCTAGACAGCATATTAAAAAGCAAAGATATCACTTTGCCAACAAAGGTCTGTATAGTCAAAGCTATGGTTTTTCCAGTAGCCACGTATGGATGTGAGATTTGGACCATAAATAAGGCTGAGCACCAAAGAATTGATGCTTTTGAACTGTGGTGCTGCAGAAGACTCTTGAGAGTCCCTTGGACAGCAAGGAGATCCAACCAGTCAATCCTAAAGGAAATGAGTCTTGAAGCTTCATTGGAAGGACTGATGCTGGAGCTGAAACTCCAATACTTTGGCCACCTGATTTGAAGAACTGACTTGTTGGAAGATGCTGATACTGGGAAGATAAAGGCAGGAGGAGAAGGAGGTGACAGAGGATGAGATGGTTGGATGGCAACACTAATTCAATGGACATGAGTTTGAGCAAACTCTGAGAGATAGATAGTGAAGGACAAGGAAGCCTGGTGTGCTGCAGTCCATGAGGTTGCATAGACTAGGACACAGCTTAGAGACTGAATAACACCATATATAAAAATGCAGTTTATTTCTTATATTGATCTTCTATTATGCAACATCGCTAAGCTTGTTTTTCATGTCTAGTAGTTTTTTCTCTGAAACCTTCAGTGTTTTCTTCATACAAAATCAGTATCTTCACATACAGTTTTACTTTTCTCTCAGTCTCAATGGCTCTGATTTTCTTTTTGCTATTGTGTGGCTGGACCCTCCGGTTCTGAGTTGGACAGCTGTGTTGAGGTCTGATGTGTTTTCCCTGTTTGTTATCTTAGCAGAGAGAATTTTGTCTCTCACCACAGAGTGGGATGTGAGCTGAGAGATTTTAGTAAAATGTCCTTTATCAAGCTGAGAATGTTCTCTTCTATTCCTAGTTTAATTTGAATATGTTTTGCCCCCACGTAGATGGTGGATTTGTCAAATGGTTTTTTTGCATCCTTGGAGATGATCTTGTAGACTTTTGTCCATTGTTCTATTAATATGGTCGACTTCATGAAATCATTTTTGGATGTTTCACCAGCATTATGTCCTTGGAATAGATCCCACTTGGCAATCGATCTGTTTTCTGTGTTGCCAGATTCGGCTTGCTGAAATGTTGTCAAGGGTTTTTCCGTCTATACTCACAAGGGGTGCTGCCTGCGGTTCCCTTTGTTTGTGATGTCTTTGTCTGGCTTCGGTGGCAGAGCCATCCTGGACCTGTCAAATAGGCTGTAGAGAATCTGGATTCCGACCCCGCTTCAGGAGGGTTGTTGGCTTGGCTGCCTGTTTGCTTATGTCTTTCCTGGATGAGGGTGGCATCTGCTTCCCCTGGAGCTGAAGCCACTGATATCTTGTTTGTCTTGTTCGGGGTGTTCTGGTTGTTGCTTCTTCCTCCGCCCAGCTTCCCGGCGGTCACCCCTGCATCTGCTTATGCTCAACTAACGACCCGCCAGAATCTGTGCTCAGGCGTCCCGCCTCTGCCAATGGATTTGTCTCTGGATTCAAGAATGCTTTCAAAGTCCAAGTGGTTTCAAGCCCATACCCACTTGCAGATCCATTCAGCTTTCACAGGTCTTCTCCGGACGTGAGTGCTGGGGAGACCGGGGATGGTGGAGAAGTCTCACTGTCTTTCTCTGTCTCCCTGGTTAATTTCTAGCTGGTCTGTGGCTTGTCACAATCAAACCGAGGTCCTCAGACTAGGGGAACAGCCAGGCGGGCCCGTTTACTCAGCACAGAGGCCGTTACTGACCTCAGACGGTGCTAGCTGGCAGCGCTTTACCACCCTCTGGCCCCAGTCTAGTAGCCCCTCCAGCAGTGAAGCTGCTGCTAATTCTGGGCCCGCCTTGATTGCTTAGGACCACCAGAGAGACGGTCACGAGGGGGCCGGGGCGGGAGCAGGGCCACCCGGGAATGCTAGCTTCCCCAACCCCCAAGGCCAGCGGCCTCTAAGGACTGAGTGCATCTCCGCTTCCCCGGAGAGTCGGTCGGCTCCCAGGACGGAGGAACGGCTGTTTTGCTCATGTGTCTGGCCAGAGCTCCCTCTGGGGAGGACGTGGCACCCTCCCCGCCAGAAGCCCCGTGCTGACCCCGTTTGCGCTGCCCTGTGCTGGACCGGCTGGGTGGCTGCAGGCACGCGGCAGCGCGCTCCCGCCGGCGGGTGGGAAGAAGGCCTGACAGACGGCGCTTCCACGTCCACACCCAGCAGAGAGGGGCGCTGTCACCTCCAGGAGGCAAGATGCCCCGGAGCCACCACGGAAGCCCACCCTGTGAAACGCTTCAGAGTTGCACAGTTCTCGCTCACGCGCCCTTTCTTCCAGATGAAGGTTTGGCTCCACGTCTCTCTCTGGCGAGCCTCTGCTGGGTGCGCAGCCCCGGCTCCGAGTAGAGTGCAGTTTAAGAGACGCTGAGCAGCACGGCTTGCGTCCAGGGCCATCAGAAAACCCATCTCTCCAGGACACCCCTCACACTTCTGGGATCCCAGATGGGACTCGCCTGGACGTGCCTATCTTTCCTCGCCAGCTGCCCGTCTTTTTGCTGTGAAAGTATCACCCCTCCCAGGACAACAGAGAAGGCAATGGCAACCTACTCCAGTGTTTTTGCTTGGAAAATCCCAGGGATGGCGGAGCCTGGTGGGCTGCCGTCTATGAGGTTGCACGGAGTGGGTCACTACTGACACGACTTAGGAGCAACAGGACAACGCGTATGTGCCCCGGTACCCAAGGGGCCGTTACTGTTTGTCTCAGCTCTTCTTCCAGAGTTTAGCGGCTGTGTCTCTCTCCCTGGCCAGCCCTCAGCCCTCAGCCCTCAGCCCCTCCTCCCCGCTCCCCCCTCCCCTCATCACTTCTCGCCCTGGTCTCCGGCTGTTTCTTCCATTGCCCATCTGCTCCGTCCCTCCCACTCACAACAGATGAACACACTGAGGAGCCGCTGGGATTTCATGTTCACTCCGAAGTCGCCAGGGCGTGGTTGTGAGTCACAGGAAGACCCTCAGCTCAGCAGCGCCCTTAATGTCCCCTCTGACTGCACTTATATGTCCCACTGAGAAATTATCTCAGCTCTCCTAGGTTACAACGGTAAGCTGACGATTGCTTGCATGAATAACTGTGCAGAACTGGTCCATGAAGCACCCTAACCATGGGCACGACCCATCATGAGTGTTTAAAGATGCCTCTCAGTGTTCCATAGGGTGTTTCTACATATCTACCCTTCAACCGGTCTGTTATTCATTACATCCTTGGTTTCACTAAACTTTTATGCCTTTTGTGTTTTACATCAGGTTGATCTGCTGGAATGTATATGGATTGTGTTAAATCAACTGATTTTGCTAAAATTTATTTAATATTAAATATTATTTAGCAAAAATAATTTTGTTGAAAATTATTAATTAGACTGATCATGGTAAATACAAGAAGTTTTAGGCTTACTGTGGAAATAGAGCTATTTCTCTGAGAATCTTTTTTTTTTTCTGATTTTCATCTCTCGGTGTCCTGAGACTCAAACTCCTTCAAGCATTTAACTGTGCACACGTCTGCTTCTTCTTTAGGGGCTTCCCAGGTGGCGCTGAGAGTTCGATCCCTGGGTCGGGAAGATGCCCTGGAGGAGGGCACAGAAGCCCCCTCAGAGTTCTCGAGCCTGGAGAACCCCACGGACAGAGGAGCCTGGCGGGCCGGGGTGCAGAGGATCACAGAGAGCTGGACGTGGCTGAGGTGACTCCCTGAAGGGTTCTCAGTTTTGTTTACTGAGGGGCAGGGACTGTTGCTACCCTGGCCACTAGGCACCAGGTCTGCAGGTTGTCGCCATTCAGGGAAACCGGTGAACAGACACGGGCTCTTTCCGTGGTACGTCTCACAACTGATGTATTGATGCACCTACAATTATCTGACAGTGAAACATTTA
The DNA here is from genome assembly GCA_007570785.1 of Antilocapra americana. Taxonomy (NCBI): domain Eukaryota; kingdom Metazoa; phylum Chordata; class Mammalia; order Artiodactyla; family Antilocapridae; genus Antilocapra; species Antilocapra americana. The sequence continues at coordinate 516,591 of ML664216.1, forward strand.
ATGAAAATACAAGTCTGAGAGGGAAAAACTGCAGCCAACAGGTGCTCGGGTTTTCAGATTCTTGATGCTCAGAACATGATCGGCTGCGGAGGAGACACTCAGCTCTCCCTCATCTCCAGCTGTCACGGCTCGGGGGGAGGTGGTTCCATCTCCCCACCCAGTCACCCGAGGACCAGAGGAATTTAAGCAGGAGGACGGAGTTACCTTTCCATCAGCAGTTCAGGCTCACACGCGTCCTTTGAAGACTCTCTTCATGAGTAATACACACTAAATGTCCAAATGATTTTTTTCCACAGATGATACACATTGTTCCAGGACACAGGCAGGGCTGATGACACAGGACTGGCTGACATGCGGAGGAACAGCCTCGAGCTGGTGGATGGCAGACGTTGTGAGAACCTCCAGGGTAGGCTACGGCGTGGCTGGGTGCAGAGGCAGCCAGGTGCTGGGTGCCTCCTGTGCATGGAGACCGTCTGTCCCCTGCAGCCCTCTGAGGAATGAGCTCCACGCATCTATCTCTTGTAGACAGAGACCCTGTGCAGGTTGTCAGATGGACGACACACTCAGAGAGGAGGCTGAGCCGAGCAGGGAGGCCGTGCCTGAGGCCCAGGGACCGGGATTGTCTCTGGACAGGGCACCAACACAGGAAGCCTTCTGCCCACCAGTGCATCAGCAGAGGGGAGCCCGTGCATCTGCCCTGGTTACCTCACCAGGCCTGTCCAGAAGATAGAAGGACCATCCATTCCAAGAGGTGCCCCGGGCCCAGGGCTTTGGCTTGGAGGAGTCCCAGCTGCGCAGCTCAGCTGGCCACTGCAGGGGCTGTACCTTGCTCCCCCAGGTGAACTTGGCACTTGGAGGCCGCCTGGGGTCCACTGGTTTCCACGTCGCCACCACTTGCCTGGAGTTCAGGGAGGGAACATGGGCTCAGTGAGGGATGGGCTGGGGCAGCAGGCTGAGGGCAAGGAGAGCATCACTGTCCAGCGTTGAGAGTGTGCCCCCAACAGCCCCTACATCCTCCACGTCTCTGACGAAAGGACATGAAGAACCAAAAGCCTGCAGAAGGTCCTCTGGGTTCAAGGAGCCAGTCAGCAGGGCAGAGGGTGTCCACTGTCTGGGTGGGCTGGACCAAGTCCTCAGCCATCCCCAAAGACCCCCCAGGTCCCCCCAGGCAACACGCATGACACCCCAAACACTCAGTCAGCACTTCTGTCTCAAAGGCACTCTTTGAGAGCAGACGGCTGGGTCCAAGGCACTGAACGTGCTCCAGCAGGAAAGGAAGGAGAACGTCTGAGGAATCCCAAAACAACAGATGCACCCAGATGCGGTCACTGAGGGGGCTCGCGCCCAAGGGGCCACAGCAGAGCGAGGGCCAGTCCCAGAGGACTTCAGCTGCCATGGCAGACTTCTCAGAGCCCCCCACCCCAGTGTCAGAGGTGAGGGGAGACACCGGAGCCTTCCTGGGAATCCTGTCAGCTTCAGGAAGACTGAAGAGTGGAGACTGCCCGCATCCGTGAGAGGCACACCATCTCCGTGAGTGTTGAAACTGAGCGTTGAAATTCTCTCTGCCCTTCCTTACCTGCCAGGGCGGTCCTCAGGGTGGGAAGCCCAGCATGGTCCTGTGTGCTCATGGGGCAGGGCGGTCCTCAGTGTGGTCAGTGTGTGCTCACGTGATGAAGGCGGTCCTCGGGTGTGACGCCCCAGGTGGTC
>ML664216.1:518307-530010 GCA_007570785.1 Antilocapra americana
GTGGTCAGTGTATGCTCACGTGATGAAGGCGGTCCTCAGGTATGACACCCCAGGTGATCAGTGTATGCTCACGTGATGAAGGCAGTCCTCGGGTGTGACACCCCAGGTAGTGTCTGGACGCTCAGGTGGCAGGTCCTGCTTGGCCCCTGGGGGTGCAGAGGGCAGCATCGTGAAGGTGTGGCTCCTGCTTCATTGCTCTGCATCCTGCAGATGCCACTCCATCCAGATCCATCGCAGCATCTGCAGCGGCCAGCTGGAGAAGTTAAACAGATAATTACCCCAGCATGCGTCATGGGGAGCCAGTTATTAAGGCCCTGATTAACTGCCTTGGAGAACATACTGAGTGACTCTGAAACCGTGCCCGATCAGGCCGGCCAGGAATCCGGAGCAGGAACCATCCTCACGTGGCTCACCCTTCTGACGCAGCCCTTCTCCTGGAGTCATAGGTGTCCCCACTCCATCCCGGCAGTGTGGGGACCGGCCCTCGGGTGGAGACGGCTCAGGCTGAGTGGGCGGTGCTGGCGGCTCCGGGCAGGCTGGGAGCCGGCCCCACACACGGTGCGCCCTCTGCTCTTGTCCCGCTTGCAGCCCCAGGACACCACATCCTCCTGAAATGCATGCTTTTATCCCTGTTTCACACTAATGCATCTCACCCTGGTGAACTCACAGCCTCCCAACATCGTGTTTTTCTCCCATGAGCCACTGAATAACTGGCAATAGCCACTCAGGTAAGGGTGCGTGTGACCGCCCCATGGAGGAGACAGGCTGTGTGACTTTGGCCGTAATACTCACCCTCTCTGGGCCCCAGCGCCTCACTGACGCTTCTCTCAGGCTCCGTGCAGAGTGAAGACGGAGACAGTGAACTCCAGCAGCTGCCGCCCCTCGGCTGGAGGCAGGGAGGGCGAGGCTGCTGTTCCCCTCCTCCCTGCATCACCCCCTGTGCCAGGACCACAGGGCACACAGAGTTGACACGGGAACCTCCTTGCAGTGTTTAATCGCCCCTCCCACGCCAGGCTCACTGGGCACCGGGTGGGCATCACGGGGCCTCCAGCCACCCTCCCTCATTCCAAGCCAACTTCCTTCATCCAAGTGGGACTGGGTCAAGGTCACCTCGCACCTACAGACACAGGCAGCAGCTCCTTCCAGAGAGGACGGTCCACGGGTCCCGGGAACGAGGGGCTGTAGAGCACCAGCCATCTCACCGAGGCGCACGTCCCGGAGCCCCTCGGGCCAGTTGAGGACCCCACCGCCTCTGCAGGCCTGGCCTTCTCCGGAGAGCCACGGAGCGCTTAGCCACTCAGTACCCAGCACAGCCCGGAAAGTCTTCTTCAATAATAGAAACCTCACAACGCACTGTCTGAATGAGATCAGCGAGATTCTGTGACCTCAGGTGGGATGTAACTGGGGGTCACGGCGTTCACTGGGCGACGTGGACCAGCCCCACACTCCCCGCCCCCGAGGAGCTTCCCAAACATCCACTCGGAGCCCCAGCCATGCCTGCCGCCCTCGGGGGGGCTTTGATGAATAACTGAGGTGGACCTGACGGCCACGTCCTCACTGGGGGTGGGCCTCAGCGCATCCGCCCTCCGCCGCCTGCCCCGTGCTCAGCAGGAACATCAGCGAGTCTGCCCGGCAGGTGGAGCCAGCCCAGAGGCTGCAGAGCCAAGCCCAAGCCACACAGCCCTGTGCCTTGGGCTCTGCTCTGTGAGCAGGGTGAGGCGCTGACCCTGTGGGTGCCGTGTGCCTCGAGCCAGTGAATCCCAGCAGAAAGACGGCGGGAGCGAGGGGGGAGGTGGCATTTGTGCATCGTCCGCTGTTACAGACAAGGGTCCAGAGTCAGGTGCCTGCTGACGGGCTGGGCCGGGGTGGGAATGGGAGTTTGTCTGGACCCAGGGTCTAGGCTTTTTGCCTGGATGACAAGACCGCCTTTTAATGGCTGGCCATTCCTAAGTCCACTTTCCTTCCTGTCTGTGGGAACTTGTGGGGGACCAGGCGGTGCCCGGGGAAGGGCACGGGTTCGCTTCTGTTTACTCCCCCCATGTGACGTCCAGCATGACGGCTGTGTGGTCCTTACTGTGTGTGCATGGGGGGCTGGGGGCCTTTTGATGTTAATGTAGTTTTCCTCATCCGCTGAGCCCTTCACAAGCCAACGTGATTCTTATACAGCAAGTGGAGCTGATCTGAGAGGCTGAGTCGCAGACTGCCCAGAATAGCAGGAGTCTGCAGCAAAGAGAGGGAGTCCTTCAGAAGCGCTCTCAGAGCAGCAGAGCCGGCCTCATTCATTATTAACTGCACTGTGACCTAAATAAATCACGGGATCAGACTTCATCTAAACGCTGCTTGTCACATACCCTGCTCCTCCCGTCGGATAAATGGTTTCAGCACCAAGGAAAAAAAGAGGGTGTCTTTTGAGAGTAATTATAACCTGGTAGTGACACCAAATTAACACAGCCCACCCTCGATCAGCAGAATGGCCCTGCTCCCCCATTAACCACGAACACCACGGTAACCAGCAGGGAGGGAGGAATGGACCTGTGTTTAACAAGGCGATTAAAAGCGACTCCACTTAATCAACATGATTTCTTATTATTTAGTGTCCATCTGTGACGGTTGAAAATTTGTCAGGAGATTACTGCTGAACCTTTAGCAAAGAGATTTGTTTCGCCAGTAGTTAAATGACAGTTAAGCGACACCAGTTACAATAACTCACACTCCTGGTGGAATAAATGCTGTCATTGCTGACAAGTTTGAAACCCCTCTCTAGCTGAGAGCCTGAGTCTACTCCGTGAGCTCCCCGCCTCATTCTTTCATGCTTCCCAGCTGTCCTGGAGCTGGTGGTTGGGTTTGGAACCTGGTAAATGGGGAATCGATACCACTGATCACTCTGTAAATGTTTGTTTTGCTAACTTGCTCTCTGCCGCCCACCAGTGAGCAGTCACAGAGGGCCAGGAACAGGGCCCACACCCCACGCCCCTCCTCCTGGGGAACTTCCCGGCTGTCTCCCTTCCCTCCTTCCCCCACCTCTGTGGTAAGCAGCTTGTAGCAGCCACGATGGTCTCCGGAAAAGTGAGCCCAGTGAGGGAGCTTGGGCTCCCAGGATCAGCAAACTGTCCCTTCCCTGGCCAGTCACCCTGTGACGGGTCCTCTGCCAGCTGGTGAGTGGTGGGGAGGCCACCATGGGGTGATGCTTCTGCAGGTCCACATCTGTCATGCTAAGTGTACAGAGGTCAGTAGCCATGTTGTTGGAAAACTGAGCTGGGCAGATCTGTTTTAGATGAACCGTGATCCCCCACTCCCAGGTTGGAAACAAGGAACCTTTTTCACACTTAGACAGAAACGTGTGGTCCAATCCAGAAATGAGTTTGTCTGTGTAATGTGTGCGAATAGAGGGTGGGGAAGCCCACTGAAGTGGCAGGAGATGTGCTGGTATTTTGAAGTCCTGATCTGTTAAAGTCCTGATGACTATAAAGAAAGCTGAGCATTGAAGAATTGATGCTTTTGAACTGTGGTGTTGGAGAAGACTCTTGAGAATCCCTTGAATTGCAAGGCGATCCAATCAGTCCATCCTAGAGGAGATCAGTCCTGGGTGTTCATTGGAAGGTCTGATGTTGAAGCTGAAACTCCAATCCTTTGGCCACCTGATGCGAAGAGCTGACTCATTGGCAAAGACCCTGATGCTGGGAAAGATTGAGGGCAGGAGAAGGGGACGACAGAGGATGAGATGGTTGGATGGCATCACTGACTCAATGGACATGAATTTGAGTAAGCTCTGGGAGTTGGTTATGAGCAAGGAAGCCTGGTGTGCTGCAGTCCATGGGGTCACAAGGAGACAGACATGGCTGAGCAATTGAAGTGAACTGATCCCTAATCAAAGTTTAATGTCGTCAAAGCGCCTCCAGTAGCCACACGACCTCCACCCGTGAGCTCCAGAGAACTCTGCGTTTCCTCCCACTTCCCAGGCTGCACGCTGCGTCTGCGCTCCGGGCCCTGGGCCTGTCGCCCGAATGGAATGCCAGTGTGGAGATGCCAGCGCCCCAGGGAGGGTGTTATTTCCCTTAAATCAGGCTGATGAGCCAGGTACTGTCATTTTCCTTGTTTAGGGAGTGCTCAGTTGCCTATTTCTCAAATTCTACCTAATAATGAGCTGGGCTTTGTGTTTGACTTTCATCACTTACAGGGAACAGAGCAGGAAAGTGGCCCAGGGCCAGCTGCTCACTGATCAACGCTCTTCCCTGCCTGGCAGCCACAAGCCACCCCCCTGAAGCTGAGGGCTCAGCGGACATGGTCTAGCACTGTTGGCCGGAGCACTGTCCAGGCAGGGGAGCGGGCTCCGTAGGGCAGCACACTGGTGCAAGTAAGCAGGGTCTGGGGGAGAGAGGCAGGCTCTCTCAACAGGAAACACACTGCAGCTGCAGGAACCCTGAGCATGCGGTCGGTTTCAGGCCCCAGCCTCTCAGGAGGGAACATCAGAGAAGCTGAGAGCTGGACCCTGCAGCCTCATGACCCCTGGGAGAGGGGCCGCCTCCCTCCTTAGAAGCTGAGCACCGGGACTGGCAAGAAGGGGGCCTCGCGTTTGCCCCAGCACTGACAGGAGAATCTTTACTGTCCCTGTAGGACCATCTAAGTGGAAGACACTATCTCAGATGCTGAAACTGGTCTAGCTGAACGCTCGGAAAGGCCGAGGGAGGGAAAGAACACATACATCACCGACTTTACCTAAAAAGCTTTACATTAAATGTGATTTAAATGGGTGAAGATACGATGGCTCACATAGGAGCACATGAGGCGGAAAGGGGTCGCCCGCAGCAGTTCAGAACTACAAGAAAATCTCCTGTTACTCTGAAGTTACTTCTTGCTCCTCGGTCTGCATTTTAAATCCAAGATGTGACTGTGAGGTCAAGTCTGGACCACGTGGTACAGAGCATCCTGCAGTCTCCTGGGCATCACATGAGCCCTCGGGGGCGGGACTTCCCTTGTTACGGGGGTGGGACTTCCTTCGTTAGGGACTGACTTCCCTTGAACAGGGCCTTTGGATACCTGTGTCCCCCCTCCTGTTACCGGTATTATGAAGAAATGTCCATAAAAATGAGATTAAAATCGCATCTGTTTGTTCACGGGCAAGAAATCCTTAGTATATAATATCTGATTTTCATGGTGTCCTTGACTACATGGAGCAAACCTACCATTTAACTGTTGTGAAGCCTGGCATATTTTAAAGGCCTGTTTTGGATATAAGCATATAGATAAAATAATTTCCCTGGTGGCTCAGTGGTAAAGAACCCACCTGCAATACAGGAGACATGGGTTTGATTCTTGGATCCAGAAGATCCCCGGGAGATAGAAATGGGAATCCCCTCCAGTGTTCCTGCCTGGAGAATCTCACGCACGGAGGAGACTGACGGGCTACAGTCCGTGGGGTCACAAAAGAGTTGGACACGACTGAGCAACTAAACAACAAGAAAAATAGGTGAAAAGGGTTTAAAATGACTAATAATTTCAGAACTTGAGGGGTAGTGATTGAGGTTCAGTCACAGAGGAACTGGAATCTTTATGCTTTGTCTAAGGTCAGGGCATTTTGCTGGCAACCAATTAAAAATGTACTTCTCCAAATAAAAGGAGGGTTTATGGTTAAATGGGAATTTAATCCAGGGGCAAATATGCCAAGTAAATTCTAGGGACAATGATGACTAAATGAAGGAAACATTTAATCTTGATAATTCCATTTCTCTAGATGCATCCATAAGAGAGAGGTGCACGGACAGGCCCAAGAGACATCAGGGTGTGTGCGGCTTTTGTTCCTGGGTGCCCACGGCAACAGAGAGAGGGAAGAGCGGTCTCCTGCCCTGGTGGGTCAAGAAGAGGCAGAAATACAGCAACATGGATGGACCCAGAGCGTCACACCGAGGGAAGGACGTCAGACACGGAAGGAGAAATGACGCGTGGCCTCCCTTGTGTGTAGAATCCAACAGGAAATGATACAAGAAAACTTATAGAACAGAAAGAACCTCACAGACTTAGAGAACGGGAGGATGGGGTGGGAGGCTTGGGATGGACATGTGCCCACTGGAGAACCAGCCAGGACCTGCAGCCCAGGGAGGTCTGCTCAGTGCTGTGCGGCAGCCCGGATGGGCAGGGCTTGGGGAGGAGGGACACGCGTGTGTGTGGCCGAATCCCTTCGCTGTCCACCTGAAACTGTCACCACACTGTTGGTCCGCTAGATCCCCAATACAAAATAAAAATTTTGCATTAGAAAAAAAAAGAAGAGGTGAAATAAGAAAGCAGCAAGATAGCATAGTGCCTTTTGGTCTGCACTAACCTGGCCAGAGTGAGGGACAGACGAGGAGGGTGCTGTAGAGGGAGGCCAGCCCACGAGACCCCTGGGGAGAGGACCAGAGCAGTAGATACCCCCACGGCTCCTTCCCTCTGGCCTCCCTTTGGCTGAAACCAACAAGGAGCCGCCGATTCGGCCCATTCAGACCAGCCTCCCGGACCACGGGGCCAGAAGGCAAGGGGAGCATCACAGCAGGAGAGACACCGCGGGCCATCTGATCAGGAGGACGTCCACTGCGGCGTGACAGATGACAGCCCAAAGGCAAAAACAGCCCCAGTGCTCATCGACTACAAATAAACAGACAAAGCGTGGTCTCTCCAAACAACGGGATAGTACTCAGGCAAAGAAGGGAGGAAGCCCCGATACAGTGTGGGTGAACCTTGAATACGGATGCTCAGTGAGACAAACCCGTCACAAAAGACCGCGAGCTGTAGGCTCCCACTGACGTGAAACATCCAGAAGAGGGAAATGTTACAGAGACAGAAAGACTGAAAGTCACCTAGGCCGGTGGAGGGGTGGAGGCGGCAATGACCAAGGGGTGTGGGTTTCTGTTTGGAGTAAAGAAAGTGGTCTAAAATTAACTATGGCCATGTTTGCTCATATCTGTGGTTGCACATTTAAATTCACTGTATGACAAGAAAACTATGTAAATAAAGCTTTTACAAAAGAAGACTGTGTGTGTGTGTGTAAGTCTTTAAAATAAGGCAATTGTGGTGCAGGGAAAGAATGGGATAATTATATCAAAATATATCTCCACTGTTGCTAAATTTGAATATTAAATTTAGAGCTGTATTTGTTGGCCTTGACGACTCAAAGGGGAATCATTCTTCCTGTCTGATTCAAGGGAAAATGCCACGTCACCAGAGAAGGATCATTTTCCCTTGTGCTCAGTACTAAGCTGCAGCGTGATTTGCGTACCAGTCAGCAAGGGGGGATTTACAGAAGAGACAGCTGAGCGTCTCATCCAGGCACCTCTGCCTGTTGGGCAGGGACCGCGGCAGGAAGCCAGCCCTGACTCCATTTCTGGGTGGGGGTGGAGGCGGGACCACCCGTCCGAGGGCAGGGGCTTCCCTTGCTGGTCCGCACAGCCCGGCTGGCGGCTGCAGGTGAGCGGCCCTCAGTGCGGGGCGGACCCGCAGCTGACGCACCCGAGCGGGCCTGCGGCTCCGGACGCCAGGGGAGGCAGGGGTGGGAGCCCATGGGCCCTCAGCTGTGCCTCGGGTAAGCAAGGACCCGGGACCCACGCGGCCCGGGAGATTTCACCCAGAAATCTTGAGCAAATTTCCTTCTCTTTCCAAACCCAAGGTGGACATTGCTGACCGATTTCCAGGGGGAGAGAGCGGAGGGAGGGCCGACTTTCTGAGATCTGCCTTGCATACGACGTGGCCGCTACACAGATGCTGTCTGACTTGAGAAGAAGAGAGAGAATGACGGCTCTCTTGGTCCCGTTCGGAAATCATGGAAGAACAACAGCCGAGATGAGCTGAGTGCTGCTGGGCCACACTGAGCCCCCACAGACAGCTTCCTGCCTTTGTCCCCGACCGCCCCATAGGATGAGCTGCGTCATCCGGCGTACAGACCAGAAGCCCCACGCTGGGGGGGCGAAGACGGCCCCCAGGGCGTGTGGATCCCCGGCTCCTCAGAGCTGGCGGGTCACTCCGGGCTTTCCTGTGTTTCTTAGCAGCCTGTCTCCAGTTCCTACAAGTCCTAATGTTTTCTCTGAATCTCCTCTGTTGCTTCCAGATTCTGGGTGTCATGTTATGTGGTCATGCTAACAATAAATTACCACTGAGATCTGAAGTCACACTCGAGTTCCTAGAGACAAAAACCTTCTGGGGGGCTGGTGCGACGCTAGGTACAACCATGAGGCCGAAGCACATTCGCCTCTAGGACCAGGCACGTGGACGCCTGCTCACGTCTTTGTCTCCACTCCTGGAAGGACGCCACACTCCCCTTGCTGTGTTTGCTGAAGCCAGCCAGGACCGACTTCCAGCATCAAAACACGCCCTGGCGAGGTGGCTGGGCTCTGGGTGCTGCGGAAACATCATAACCCAATGTTCTGGGCAATGTCCCTGAAGAAACAACAATGCTGCCTTAAGTAAGAGAGAGGCTGAAATCATGAAACGCTTGATAAAAGACAACGGGGCCCAGACCATCCGTGCTGCAGGTTGGGGTCATGAGTGATGAAAACGACAGGCTCAGCACCCCGGCGATGAAGAGCCCTCGTGCGTCAGGGTCTTTTACTACATCCCCGGCAGTGGACTGTTAATAGTGGTTCAGTCCCAACATTTCAGACACAAATAGTAGAACATTTCTAATTAGAGGGGATAATCTCCCTTCAGAAGCAAACCAGTGAGCACAGTGAATAACTTTAGAAGCTTTGGGGGTTTAAAGGTTTTTTCCCATCTCCCCATAGGCAGTGGCTTTGATTAACAATTTAAAAATAGACAATGGATACACACGTTGTGAGACGTGGTCGTTTGTCTGTGACTTGTTTTTTTATCATTACTGACTTTCTAAAATGTTGTCATTTCATAAAACATTATTTCAATTATTTTTTTTTTGCAAACCCCCAAGTCATATTCAATAAATTTTTACTGATTTAGAAAATAGAAACTAGGCAGCAAGAAAAAAAAACATAGTTACTAAGAAAAATAGCCTCAGGTTTTGGGATGCCTTAAACTGTTTTTGTTTGTCTATTTGCCACTTAGAATGAGGATATGTATTGATTAATTATGAGGGCAGCCCAAGTATTAAGACTATCATCTGATCCAAGCTGGACTCACGGGGATTTATTTAATAAATATGTCTAAGGAGAGTGATTGGGTGTTTACTCTGGCATTAATTCAAAATTAAGATATTTGAAAGTTCTGAGCCATTAACCAAGATGGTTCCTCATTTTTATCCTTCATAGAGAATTTGATAGTCCTAGACACAATATGAGTGTAAAACTGGACTCAAAGGAAATTCTGGAAGACAGAGCTTGTATAAATAGATCTTAGTTGCATTTCCTCCAAGGCACTAGTAATTTCTGGGTTGGTATCAGCTGAGAGAAAGAGGGTGTCTGGCTAACAGCAATGTAGAGAGAAGAGCCTCATTTTCTCCACAGAAATTCATTATTTGCACCCAAAGGAAAGCTTGGTGTCGTACACCCCTGCAGGAATGCTTCCTACTGTTCTTTTTCTTTTTTTTTTTCCCAATTGTTATCTAGCTCATCGCTAAGGAGGCTGTGGTCTCCTAAATTAACAATAACAGGACATGTTCTCCCGTCCAGACCATTATTAGTCTGAATAATATTCAAGGCTCTATTGGTGATCTAAATAGGTCTTTTAACAGGTTCTGCTGGTTCCCTTGGCAATAGGTATTGAAACGGAAGCACATCAGGGGAGGGTGTCATGAAAGAGATGAGCACCCAGAAGTGGTGAAATGGAGCCGTCCCCGCACAGCACTCCCTCCTTCACTAACTCTCAGCACATCCCTGAGTCCCCACAGAAACAACCAAGGCTGCAGGTCTTGTCCAGGGTTACGAGGCAAGCAGGTGCAGAGCCAGGAGTGGATTCCTTCGGCGTTGGCGCTTTGTCGAAAACGATCGCAGCTTTAACTGGGATGTAAACTCGGGGCTCACGTCCCAGTGCTGAGCTGTGTGGTGTGTGCCCATTGTCTCCTGCAGCCCCCCAGAGACCCTGGGCTGCCTGTGCCTTCACCACACTCACCACATGGAGGAGCAGGTGGAAGCGACCCAGCGGGGGCAGCAACCAGGCAGTGAGGGGGTCAGAGCCTCAGCAGGTGTACCTGCTCCAGGCTTACACCAGCCACACGCCTGGGCCCAGAGCAGGGTTTCCCTTGGGGAAGGTAATCGAGGCTGCAGAACCACGACAGAGGCTCTGGGAAAGGCTGGAGATGTGCTGTCCTGGGGCAGAGAGAGGCCGTGTCAGGGAGCAGGACCATGGACAGCTCCCGCAAGCCCACACCCTCAGCACCCGGTCTGAAGACGCTCTGATTTTGGAGCCCCATCCAGGTGATATCACTGCCCTCGATTATATTAGTACTGGGCTTTCAGAAGGGGCTGCCTATGCTTAAGACACTCAGACCCAGCTGGACCTCTGCTTCTGTGCCTCAGACTCTCAGTATCCAGCTTACCTGAGCCACTGGGGCCTCATTTCTTGAGGACCGCATTTTGACATCTCTTCAGAATATTCTTGTGGCTCCCAAAGACAGTGTAATGTGATAGAAGTTTTTTTGGGGGGGAGATGTTCCCACAACTTGGATGTTCAAACTGACAAGTTCAGAGAAGGGTTTCTCCCACTTCCGTATGAACTGAAGCTTGTTTATGGGAACCAGAAATCTCCATGTATGGAAAATCGTTGCCTCTGCCAGGTGATGTGAGGGGGGAGGAGATGGTGATTCCTTCGGATTTTTCTGATGAAGGCGTAGCCCAGGATCGTGAGGAAATTGGAGGTATGTCTGTTATGGTCTCTGGGTCTACCCATTCTTCTGTATTCCCCTTGTCTCGACTTCTTATGAATTTATGAGATATCCAGTTTTACAGACTGAGATGTCTGGTCATCAAGATGATTTACAGACTTCACCAAGAGTCAATAAAGTGTTCTTGTATTAGAACAAACAAAAGGATTCTTAGAATACACTTTCTCTAACTGAAAACATGCACTAACCAGGCATGGAGCCTGCATCAGCCTCACCTGGGTGCTGGGTCCCAGGGTTCCAGCCCTGGCCCGGCACTGGAAACTTGGGTGGACCTGAAGCCTGATGAGAGGGGAGCAAGGTGGTCCAAGAGGGTCGTCAGGGAGGCCCTCTGAGGAGGGGGTGCTTACACCTCGACCTGCTGGATGAGAGGGTCTGCCTGAGACCCTCTGAGAATGAGAGCAGCAGAAACGCACATGCCCAGGGCAGAGCAGGATGAGCCCTGTGGGGTCCACGAACGGAAAGGGCGCAGGCATGCCGGAGCACCGCAGACGAGGCAGGGGTGAGGAGAGCCGTCCTTGCCAGCGGCCTGGAACCATGGAGAGACCAGCAGGGCACAGAATGCCTTACGTGGTTATACCTCTCCTTCTGCTTCTGGAGTCTGCATCGTTGGGGGGGCCTCGGACCCCCATTGCTCCTCTTCAAAAGCCCTGGGCTCATCTGACGTCTGCTCCATCCCTCACAAGCAGCAGCTTTCAGAGCTCCATGCTCACTGGGGAGCAGCCCCCCTGCAGCTCACACTGCTTTTCCCACCTCTGTCAGCTCAGATGGGAAAGTCACGGACCACCTGGCCCCCGTGGGACACACACGCGTGACTGGGGGGCTCACACACATGACCAGGGGGCACACATAAGACCAGGGGGCACACACGTGATCAGGGGTCACACACA
>ML664216.1:530020-576128 GCA_007570785.1 Antilocapra americana
GGGGGCACACACAACCAGGGGGCACCTCCCTGTGCTGCCTCCTCGCTGCCCAAGAGATGAGTCCAAACGCAGCCTCCGTGGCCTCTGGGACGATGGGCTGGAGACGGAGGGTCGCCACCCTCGGCAGGAGTCAGTTCAGCATCCCGCGCAGGGGCTCCCTCCGCCTCCGCCTCAGCCCCCCCCTCTCACTCCTGCACACCCAACAAAGTGGCAGCAGCTCTGACTTCTGGGGAGGGAGGTGGCGGGGGTGTGAGAAAGGGAGCAGGGCGCCGGGCTGGCTGGCTGGCGACCTGGCCAGAGGACAAGCAGTGGCGGCGAAGACCGGGCCCTCTGCAGTCCCGCCCTGCCTGCTGGCCACCCAGCTCCTCCCATTTTCAATGCTTTCATTCATTTCCCGCTGTCTTGTGTGTTTCCCCCACTCCCATCCTACTGGGAAACTTTGCTCATTTCAGCTGCACTGGGATCTCTCCAGGGTCGTTTTCCCTAACCCTTCAAGTTGAGTTAAATGACCCCCTCCCCATTTTTCCTTTTGCCATTTTGCCTTCTTAGCACAGACCACAGTTTGCAACTAAGCACTGATGTGTGTCTGTACATGTCCAAGGTCTGTCTCTCCAGCTGGCATCTCTGAGGTCCATGAGGGGTGGGAATGTGCTGATGTCTCTCCATCACAGAGTGAGCAGGTGGGCACCCAGCAATCCTGAGTGATCAGAGGGAGGGTGCAGACCAGTGATCAGCACAGTGCCATTCTAAGTCTGCCCATGGCATGTTCCAGGTCTGAGCATGGTTTAGAAATGAGAGTAGTTGCGTCATCCTTGGCTCATTTTTGGAGAGTGTCATATAGCATCGGATGATGGTTGTCGTTTGTTTTCATGAACCTAGTCTTAAATCTGGTTCTAGAACAGAGCTGACATTGCTCCTAGGAATTCAGCACAACCAAAGGCTCATGAACATCACAGACACTCTTAACTCTGAAGCTGGTGGATGGAAGCAGCCCATCTAAGTGCTGGGTCCTCTGGGCTTCTTTCTGAAGGCACAGAGAGGTGAGTGCTCACATTCCCCCAGGGCAGGGCTTGTACCCTTTCACAGAAAACTGGTTCCCAGCGGGGCCGAGACCAAGGTAGCGGCTGCTTCCAAAATGCCCTTGAAAGTGAAGGTCACTCAGTCTCTGTGAGCTCACCGACTGTGCAGTCCGTGGAAGTCTCCAGCCCAGAATACTGGAATGGCTAGCCTTTCCCTTCTTCAAGGGATCTTCCCAACCCAGGGATTGAACCCAGGTCTCCCACAATGCAGGCGGATTCTTTGCCAGCCGAGCCACAAGGGAAGCCCGAAAGTGTCCTTGACTCTGCTTTGCAGTCTCCTCCCTAGTGGAGAGGAATATGTCTAATTCAGGCACGAGTGAGGCCTGAGGGCTCTGTGGGATCCCTGGGCAGCTCTGCCCACACCTGCTGGGTCAGAGCACAGTCTCTTTCAGGCTCCTCTGCCTCCTTGCCAGCTGCACCCCTCTGCCCTGGTTTCCATGCACACATCACTGTGCGGAGGTGTGGATGTTCCTACAGGCACACATGTGATCATAGGCGCACGTAAGCGCACAAGCTCCCTTCAAAATGCAGTGTTCTCAGTGACGTGTCAGTCCCCCTAGAATAAAGGCAAGAAATGCAGGAGAACCCAGGGTGTTCGCTTGACCTCCTTTGTCCCTCTCTGCCTTTCCTGCTGCCTTCTCTTCCCCTTTCTTCCCTTCTTACACCCAAGCGCACTTTCAGCTATTCCAGCACCAGTGATTTCATGATGCTGTCCAAGAGGGACTGCATCTCACAGACTCTGTGCTCCCAGCCTCTCAAAGCGTCTGCAAATTGAAAGCCCTCAACTTTTGATTACTAATCTGTTGCTAAAAGAAAATAGATCACCAACGCGAACTCAGGTAATTGCCTGAAATAGAAGTTCAGAGAAGAAGGCAGGAGTTTCTCACCCCCTGTTGAGTCTGCCTACATTGTGAACAAAGAAAACGATCGAGTTCAAATTCAGGGTAAGATTTTAAAACAGTTCAATTATCTCTTTAATTATCTTTCATTTAAAGTACATACCCACCCATCAGTCCTTGTCAGGCTTGGAAATACAGAAATAATATGCTATAAGCCAATTTAATGACCTCATAATTCTGCTAGAAGTCGGAATCAACTCTTACATAAAAGTCTATTCCTGTGAGCCTTTACACATCGGCCTTAAGGAAGGAGATGCAATTTGAAATTTCACCTTGCAAAGTCTGACAAGATGAGTGTGATTCTTGGAATTTCCACAAGTTTCGTGAGCCTGTGTGTGTTCACCTGTGTGTGTCTGTGTGTGTGATCCCTGTATCCCAGAGGGAGCCAGGCGCTTGAAGGCAGCTCTTCTTTAAGCCGGGCAGAAGGAATGCGAGTGTCTGAGCATTGGTGGTTCCTTACTGCTTTGGCCCTGAAAGCCTGTGTCGCAGGAAGGCGTAACTGTTAGAGCATTCAGGAGGAAGACAAAGGTCAGAAGCAGGTAAGAGCCAGACAAGAAGACGAGCGGGGAGGGCTGGGATGGTCCTGGTGAGAAAGAGGGGCTGCCTGGATGAGGGCAGTGGCAGGGAGGGACGCGAGCGTGGGCGGAGCTGACGGGCGTCTAGGAGCAGAGTGCTCAGGACTGTGAGACCGAGCGGGCACCGAGGGGACGAGGAGGGCAGGATGCATGAAAAACGTCTCCTGCAGTTTCAGCTTAGGTGCTCAGACGCCTTAACGGCGACGTTTCCAGAAATGTTGGCGAGAAAGCCACTGTATATACCATGTGCTTCCCCTGCCATCAACTTTACGGGATAATTAACAGGCTTTTTATTAGCAACTCTGCCATAAGAGGCTGTGCCGTTGCCTCGTGTGAAATATGCTGGAGTTAAATCTTCTCAGAGCTGCTCCAGGACCACCTCCTCTGGCAAGCCTCCCCTGCCCTCCGTCTACCACCCCCACCTCCAGATGTCCTTCCTGCTCTGCAGTCCAGTGATCTTCCAAAGCATCCCTCGGCCCTGGGGGTTTTCCTTCTCTGCACTTTCTGGGCCTGCATCTGTTCCCCATCTCTGCATCTTCAGGGCGTGGCACACGACGGGGGCCCAGTGAAGGCGTGAATGAAAACGACTGAAGCTCATTGCTTTCTGCAAGACTCAGGTCAGCCTCAGCGTCGCTGGGAGCAAGGACTACAGTCTGCTTGGAACGTGGTTCTTTGAGACTTCACTCCCTGTACATTGCGAGCCTGGGATGGCAGAGCCTTAACTGTGATCCCCCAGGTCCAACCGGCACATAAGGCAGGTCCCAGGGGATCTGGGTGAGTCCTCCAAGGTGGGGGTATTGGTGAATATGCCCTTGGGGTAACTAAAGAGAACTTTCTTTCTGCTGAGGTACTAGACCTGGTTACCTAATAGTCCCACCTGCAGAGAAGGTCTAGGCCCAGAGAGGACCCTCCCAGGACACAGGTGAAGAAGACACCTAGCCAGCCCCTGCACCGCACAATGCTCAGAGGCTGAGGAGACCCAGGACCAGCCCGGGGTCACCAGCCCACCTGTAGCAGACAGGACGCTGTGGGCTCTTCACCCTCACAGCCCGGACCTAACTCGGTCCTGGGCAGGACCACGCGCTGGTGTCGGCACTCACTGGGAGCTGCCTCCGATCCGGATTCACAGGGATGAGGCTGCAGATGCCCAGCTCCTTGGACCTGGCTCTGGGGCAAGCGTTTTACGTGGTCTTCCAGAACTTTCCTGCAGGATTAACCCCCACTTACCTACAGTGACAGTCATCCCTGGGTTGGGAGGATCCCTTGGAGGAGGGCGTGGCAGCCCGCTCCAGCGTTCCTGCCTGGAAAATCCCACGGACAGAGGATCCTGGTGGGCTACAGTCCACAGGGTCCCAGAGAGTCTAACACAACGGAAGAGACGACTTCATATGGACACACATCATCAGGAGCCCCCCGGCATCAGTCTCACCCCCCACCCCCGCCTGGGATCTCGGTCTCAGAAGCTGCTTCTGGGAGATTCCCAGTTGAGACAGACTCGCAGACGCCAGGAGGTACAAAGAGAGGCTCAGGCTGTGGCACACCCTCCAGACGAGAGGGCGTCAGGCCACTTTCCATGCAGACGCCAACCTAACACTCACTCAGTGGTCATCCTGCCAGCAGTGTGCTTCCGGGCGCGCAGCCACTCCCCGCGCACGGTGCCCCCAGCCCAGGAGGCTGCTGAGTTTCTCCTTGCTGCACCAAACTTCCTGGAGATGCTTTCCTCTGGCCCTGTCCCACAGAGGGTGTGAGGAGGGCGTCTGTGGGCCCAGTCCCGAGTCCCCCACCTTTTCTGTACATGGCAGCTCCTGGCAGTGAATCTGGGGAGCTGTCTATTGGGCAAGGGAATGGGTGAGGGATTGCTCCTGAAATTCTTCCGCTTGGGTCTCAGCATCCTCTAAGTCAGCCACACACACACACAGAGTTCAGAAACTGAGCCTGTGGTCTTGGCTGAGCAGAGGGGGCATCTGCAGGTTCTCAAACACAGAAAAGGCCGTGATAACTTGTCCGTTAATGTTTTCTTCAGTTGTCTGGGTGTCGAAGTCCTCCGCAGAGAATCCGAAGCAGATCTTTCTCTTCTGAACACTGTGTACTAATTTTTTTAATAACTAAGGCCCATCTCAGAGAGCAGTCCTCGTGTCTTGCAAATTCCTAAGGCAGCCTGGCTCCACAGCGACCTCCAGTGAAGTTACGTCCAGGCTATCCAGACGTGCGTCTGGATACACCTGCAGAGACCTCACTGTTTCCTTGACCCAGCTGCTCTCACATCCGTGGTGCAGACCTCAGAGAACTAGTCAGGCAGTGTTTCTGCCTGCATTTGCAGGCTAAGATACAGTATCTTAGGAGCAAACAGACCGTTGAAACTCTAGGTGACCGCAAGCACCATATAAATCCATGTGATGTGTGGATCACATTTTAGAAAACAGGGTTTTCTAAATAAATGTGTTCTTTCTCAACACTCAGTCTAAGAACTGTGCCAAGAGGAGCATGGCCTCCTAATTTGTGAAGCTCAGGACTGAATATTCCAGATGTAGAAGCGTCTGGAAGAATTAAAGAGGTTTGGGGGACCTCCTGGGTGGTCCAGAGTCCGAGACTCTGAGCTGCCAGTGCAGGAGGCCTGGGTTCGATCCCTGGTCAGGGAACCAGATTCCAAGTGCCCACAACTAGGAGTTCAGATGATGCAACTAAAGATTCCACAGGCCGGAAGGAAGACGGAGACCCCGTGCGCTGCAGCAAGACCCAGGGCAGCCAAAGTAGACAAATGGTCTTTAAAAAGAGGCTTGGGTGGGCAAAGAGAAGTCTCAGCATAGGCAGCATCGGCTTCTCTAGCTGTCACATCAGGTAGGGACCCTGGCTAGTGCCCAAGCCAGAAACAGGACCCGAGGGCACATGCCTATGTCGGCTCTGATCCCGTGGGCGCACTCCTGTGTCGGCTTTCATCCCTCTCTGAAGTCGACACCATGCTTTCTCTGCCTGTCCAGCTGGCAAAGCTGCCAGAGCAAGGAACGACTTTCACTGTCAAAGTGTGTTCCCCGTGGCCTCAGGTGTGTCTCCACGATGACTGCCCCTTTCCCTACCAGTGTACAAATCACCTCTTGAATAGCATCTCCTTAAACCTTGTCCACAATTAGCACCAGGCTCACAGATGTGCAGCAGGCCCTCTCTCTCCTGCATCTTCTGGGGAGCTGGAGCGACTCGCTGTTTTATCGGCTGCCTGGTGCTGGGCTTGACTTCCATCACCCTCCTAGTATCACCAACCCTGGTTCAGGGAGCTCATTGGCCAGTTCTCCTGAGTGGTCATCTGGGCCCCTGGACAACCACCTCTCCTTTTCTGAACAATCTACTCCATGTTCACCGAGGACAAGGTGCCCTTTTGTCTAAAGACTGCTCCTTTGAGTGAAGACAGGAACTGAGTCTCCTTGTATGACGATATCCCGTCAGCGGCCAGGTGGGAGCCCTGAGCACCCTGAGACAGCCTCCAGGCTGGAAGATGGTGACTGAGGTGCTCCTCCTGAGCACTCTGCCAACCCCAGCTCACCTCCTGCGTATTCACAGAATCTCAGAGCCTCTTAACACCTGCCCAGCGCCTTCCTCTCTAAGGGTCACAACCTTCTCCCCAGATTCTGGGTCCTCTGCAGAGCTGACCGCGATGAAGAGAGGCTGATGTTTTAGTTGCCTTGTTTCCCCATTAGATTAACCAGTGATGACCCCATCAGGTTGACTTTATCATGGTTGTCCAATCCCCCTGGGCTTCCGTCCCACCCCCAGTTTCAGGCAATGGAATCAGGCCTCCTGTCTTCCCTCAGAATGTGCTTGAAATCTCCTTCATCAGTGCCCTTGCTGATGTCTCCAATCCCCCACCAGCTACAACGAGTTCACGCTGAGAGGACAGCACCTCCAAATGTTTAGGTCATATCTATTTCCACTACAAACTCCCTCTTGTCCTATGAAGTATTCTTTTCATATCTTCTGTTCCTTGGGAGATGAAATTATCAGAAGGGAAATGTGAGACCGTGGTTGGACAGGATAATTCAGGAATCCAGTAAGAAGCCTCATCGTTAGCTCTTGCAAAATGGAAGATTCTGCAATTCGGTGGCCCAAGTACTACTTCCTTACCTATGAAGATGTGTTAATTTAATGTAAGCGATCTCAGGATTGATTCTAATGGATATTAGTTTTAGGTGCACGACATTATGATTGGACATCTGCATACGTTGCAAAAGGACCGCCACAACAAAAGCACTTTGCATTCACCACCACACACACTGAGAAGCGTGCTTTCCTTGTGATGAAGACTTCTAAGACACACTCTTTCAGCAACTTTCAAGACGCAGCTCAGTGCAATGAACTGCAGCTATGCTGTACAACCACCCCCATGGCTCGTTTAGTTTATAACTGGGTGTTCGTGCCTGTGATTATCTCGAAACTTTGCAACTCTCCTCCATTTTCTCTTCAAATGACTACAGACTTGGAGCTTAATGCTGTGTCCTGGAGTTCTTTGTGGTTAAACAAATAGCGACTGTGTCCCATCTCTTCAGAGCATAACTTGGCACCAGCTTCCCTAATGTACTGTCAGGCATTCAGCTTCGAGTTAAGTACGCACCAGTTGGTTTCATGTGGTTTAGCTTTGTTTTCATGTCTCTACAAAGATTAATCTCCAGACACAGGAACTATCCAGTCCAGTTAGTAGTAAAGATCAAATGACCTTAATTTTTGTCAAGCTGGCATCATAACTCCATGCTTTGATGCATCCCTTTTGGCCCAAAAACAGAGCAATAATAGATGAAACATAAAAAAAGAAAATAGACAGTTCAGTGCTCAGAAGTGAGATAAATCTTCTTTTGTGAACCAGAAACAGCAGAAACATGGAGCAGTGAGCAATTCTGAAACCCTGGGTCTGTGGGCGGCAGGCTTGCGGGGAGACAGCTGCCAGGACTCGGCTTGTATAGAACCTGCCTGCTCAGCCACTCAGTCTTGTCCAACTCTTTGTGACCCTGTGGGCCACAGCCTGCCAGGCTCCTCTTTCCATGGAATTCTCTAGGCAAGAAATACTCAGTGGGTAGCCATTCCCATCTCCAGGGCATCTTCCCCACCCAGGAAGAGAACCCAGGCCTCCTGCATTGCAGGGAGTTTCTTTACCACCTGAGCCACCAGGAAGCCAGAGTCAGGCTAGATGGTAAAGCTGGGCATGGAATAGGGTCTTCCCACCTGTGCAAGTGAAATAATATTGCCAAATGCTGCCCGAAGCCACCGTGAAGGGCCAGCAAACAGACAGACTTAGAGCATCCCTGTCGGCAGGATCCAAGCAGAACTGCTCCCCAGCACAGGGACTGGACCTGCTGTGGCCGCCACAGCTTCCCACCACTGAGACTCTGAACTACTTCTTGAAGATTTAGCTCTTAATTGAGGACCCAGAGGCAACCGCAACACAGCTAGGAGAGAGAAATAGTAAAACTACAAATACAGCATCAGTCAAACAAAAAGATTCTCTCCAAAACCAAAACCCAGACAGTGTTAGATATATTAAGGCTTAGAAATATGCCCCACCACCACCAAAATCAATATTTGCCACAATGATTTACTCTAGATGAAAAATTCTTCCATAAAAAAGACTAAAAGTACTTTAAAAATAATTTTATTTAGGGTGCTCAAAAAGATGCTCTTGCTCAGTTACTAAGTCATGTCTGAATCCTTGTGACTACATGGACTGTAGCCCACCAGGCTGCTCTGTCCATGGGATTTCCTAGGCAAGAATGCTGGATTGGGTTGCCATTTCCTTCTCCAAGGGATTTTCCTAACCCAGGAATTGAACCCATGTATCCTGCATTGGCAAGAGGGTTCTTTACCACTGAGCCATCAAAAAAGTCCATTTATCCAAAAGATAAATGAAGACATATAATTTTCATTAAAAATTAAACAAAATTGATTTTTAAAATATAAAAAAGAAAGAAAACAGTAACAAATAGGTATAAATATGAACCAATAACTAATCTTGGAAATGAATAATATAATCAATTAAATTGAAATTTTAATAGATTAATCAATCCTATATTAGATGCAGTCAAGCAGAAATACAAGACAGAACTTTGGAACTCAAATGAAATTCAAGAAAGATATATAATTAAGGTTCAACTCTTAAGAGGAATTCCAGCAAGGAATGATGCGTCAACTGTGTGTAAAATACTAATAACTGAGAAGTTTCTAGATGTAATTAAAGAAATGCATCTTTCAAGCACTGAGCAGGGGGAAAAATCCATATTTAAACTACTCATAGTGGAAATACAGATCAGGAGTAAAGAAGAAACCTTTAAAACCACTAGGCGAAAGCAAAATTACCTGAAACATCATTAGACTGAGGATGAACTCTCATCATCAGCAAGAGATGTTAGAAGACAGGGAACGGGGACTTCAGAATGCAGGGGTGACAAGACTAAGGTCCACCTCGGCTGTTACACTCGGCTAACGGTCCTTCAGACTGCGAGCCTCTTTGTATTTTCCTTCCCTCCGCTTCTCACCATGACTCTGCTCTGGGTAAACTGTGCCTCCCCATCCACTGACGTCAGGCCCGGACAAATGACTTTCTTCGGCCAGTGGAAACTGGGAGAATGTGAGGTCCCACAGCTCTGAGCAAAAACCCATAAGAAACACAGTGTGTCTTTCTTGATCATCTGCACCCACCGTGAGGAGAGCGTGAGCCCACTCTGCCTTCAGTCCAGAATAAAAGTGAGGAGCCTGTCATGTCCTGGAAGGAGCCAGCTTGGACGAGCCTGCAAGACTGTTGTATTTGCAGGAACTTTGAAATTCACGTGTTAAATACAACTATTATAAAGAAAATAAACTATATAACCTACTATCAAGCCTTATTAAAAACAAAGCTAGCAAGTATTCAAAACTCAACAGTTTCCAGTACTTTTCCCGTTTTTCACTGCTCTCTCTGCTCTGGACTCTGTGCACCTAAGGAGCCAGGTGGTGGGGGTGCCCAGGACCCGGTGCTTCTGGGACTCTTGCTCGAGTCTGGTCGGTCTGGAAGGTCGTCTGCCTCAGAACAGGAGTCAGTCACAGTGGGAGCATTTACACCATGGAAGCTGGCAAGCACTAAAAATCAGGGCTTTAGTTATTGCTTTGCTGATTTCCATGACAAGACAGCGAGGGATAAAAATGTTAGTAATACAGATTAAACAAAAAGATGTTTTACCTGTAGCTGTTACATTTTAAACAGAACAATAATGGAAAAAATATTCTTCCAGTATCCCAAACTTTTATCTAGTTCAGCAAAGAAATCTCTTACATGATAGTTTGAATTGCGAGCAAATAACACACACTTCCTGCTTTTTCTTTTTTGCCCCCTTTCATAGATCCAGCCTACTATGTCAAAACATTTCTAAAGTTAACTGATAAGCACACGACATTTCCATGTAAACACTTCTGTTATTTTTGCTCTAAGACAGACTTGAGACCTGGATGACCAAGGAAGATGCTACTCAGAGGGCTCCCTAGGACCACCCGCGCGCCGGGAGGCGACGGAGCTTGGCTGGGAGCCGGCATCAAACTTCCATTTACATCAGAGACTCAGAGACCGTCTGAGCTGAGGGTGCCCAGGGAGGTCATCTGCTCACCCTCCCACTGGTCCTGGAGCTTCTCGGTCCTGAGTGGGGCAGGCCTTCCCCAGAGACCAGAAGAAGTTCAGTGCCGACGGTGCAGATGGCTGAGCGCCTGCAGCGCCTGTCAGGCCTGGGATTTCATCAGGAAGAGGCCGGTGTCTTCCTGCTCACTGAACCAGCCACACGAGGGCCAGGCGCCACGTCCTGCCGTCTGTGCCATGAAACCTGCTGACACCAGGCCGCAGCCGGAATCCAAGCCCTGCAAACCTCCGGGTGCAGCTGCCCGGGTCTGAGTAGATGGCTAACGAGGCAAGTGAGACTCTGAGAACCAGGCAGGGCCGTCTTCAGAGGAGGTGACAAGGCAGGAGGGCAGAGCGCCTTAAGATGGATGGCCTGCTCTTCAGGAAGGGTCAGCGGTCAGCAGTCCCTGGAGAGCAGGGAGGTGCGGCGGGAACCAAGCCATGAGGCCCAGGACTCCTGCTGAGGGTCTGCCCACCCTGGACTCCCTGCCGTGAGAGTCGCGTGCAGACAGGAGAGGCGACTTCTGTGAGGAGACTGGCACCACACTGTCCCTCTGCCAGAGCCCAGGCCCCGCCACACACCTTTCCCTCGTCACCGCCCAGCCGGCCGGTGGAACGCACAGCGCCCCGTGAAGCCTGCCTGTGTCACAAGTCGTTCAAGGCCAGGAACGTTCTTTTCAGACCTTCCCAGACTCATCTGGATGCAAACACGTGAGCAGGCAAAATGCAAATGAGAACAGACTCCCCAAAACGTCTCTCAGCGCCACTTAGTTTTGAGGTTATGAGCTCTGCAGTTTTTAGGGTTCTAGGGGGAATTAGCTGGAATGTTTCTGGCATTAATTCTATGAGGCCAAAGGGAAATCTTTCATTACTGGAGGAAGGGCAGGCGGCTGTCGGGACCCACACTCCACAGAGCACCAGGCTGGGGAGGAGGGCGGAGTCCCCAGCAGGCAGCAGAAAGCCCCGTGCCAGGCCGCCTGCTCCACGCGGGACAGACCTGGTTCTGGGGAGCCGACTCACTGTCGCTGGTCAAGCTCAGCTGGTCCGTGACTCAGCTCCTTGCTCCAAGGCTTTTTAGGGCTTGATGGCCCGAAAGCCCTTCACCTCCTTCAAGGTCGAGGCTTCGGGCAGGGAGGGTCGTCCTGCCAGAGCCCTCGGTGGCCGCACCCTGAGCCGTGCCTGGGCCGCAGGGACCTGGGGACACGGCTCATCCTAGCCAGTTGCACTGACCTCTCACAGGAACACGATTGGGCAGGACCTGCAAACTCAGCCCATAGGGCCGGCCTGGCCCGTGTTCCCTGACGGAGCTAAGGTTGATTTTCATCTAATCCCTCAGCCCATTTTCTTTTTATGATCAGAGCTTTCTGTTGCAGGAAAAAAACAATCCCAGCAGAAACAGCCAACGGGAAAGAAGGCGGTGGTGAGAGGACATGCAGGGCCCAGACAGCCCCCGAGCCGATGGGCGGCTCAGGCCCTCGGGAACGGAGCATCCGGGGGCAAAGCTCGAAGAGTCTGCGAGCAGCTGCGCTCCGGAGCTGGAGACTTGAAGACAGAGCTGGCCCAAGCTGTCTGGAGAAAACTCACGCCATCACACTTGCCACATCCAACTAATTTCGGTCCACCGCAGCACTAGTGAACCCCAAGACTGAGTGCTTACAGAATTCATTTTCGTATTTTCTCTGACTGGGGAAGGGCTGAGCTTCAAGGTCTCTGCAGATCCGGGCATCAGGTTTGCTGAGTTCTCTGCTACTGTCTCTCTAGGGATGCCAGGAGGCTTCACCCACCCTCCCCTTGCCAGGCTGACAGCCCAGGGCCCAGTGCAGCAGAGTCCCTGGGCCACCCTTTGTGACAGAGGCTGCATGTGCAAATGTGTGCAGGTCTTTCCTTATGCCCTACCCAGAGGGATGGGGCTGGGGACAACGGGCAGACAGAGGCCCGGCTCTGACAGCCCTCCTGCTGTGGGTGGGCTCAGCACCTAGCAACGTGGGCATCCTGGCATCTAAGGCATGACAATGCTGACTGTCAAAGGCGAATCTTGTAATATCTGTCAGTCTGTTCCTTATAAAGGGAATAATTGCAGCATCTTCATCATGGAGCCACGGGGATGGTTACATAAAGTAACCCAGGTGGAGCACCGCAATCGCACAAGATCTGCCCTGTCGCCAGAAAACAGGCCTGGCCCTGCCATGTGCCTCCTCGGGGGACAGAGCTTCTTCCTCCCAGAATCTGACAATTTCTTGGGCTCTTTTCCCCCAAGCAGCTGTAACCCACAGCATCGCACTAAACTGCATTCAAATATTCCCCAAGCTTTGTTTAGAGCCGACCAGCAGGCTTTTTCTCCAGATGGGACCAGGGAAGAAAAGGATGCTGGCGGAGCAACCCCAGCAGCTAGCTCTTTATGCAGGTGTGAATGATTAGATCCATCATGTCTGTGGATCCCAGGGTTATTCCAATTCTCTACCGACTCTGGTCAAAATGCATTTGGTCAGCCCAGCCCCTCGGTGAGAATTGTTCCACTCATTCACACTTTGTCCTTATAGCTCTGCTGTCCACCCAAGTTCAGGGAGAGTAAACACGTGTTGAAAACCATGCCTGGGACCTCCCTTGTGGTCTGGTGGTTAGGACGCCACGCTCCCAATGCAGGGGGCCCAGACTCAACCCTTGGCAGGGAACTAGATCCCACATGCCAAAACTAAAGAAAAAACAAACAACAACAAAAAAATGCTACATGCCACATAAATAAATAAACATAAAACAAAAAAGAAAGAAAGACAATGCCTATAAGGTCACTGGGCACTGGGCTCAGGCCTTCCTGGGGATGATCTGGCTTAATCTCTGCACTAATCTACCAGGTAGATGCTGGCCTCAGGGGCACGCTGTAATGGGCCTTGAATGCCTGGCTGAAGGTCATGGGGCTTGTTGGCAGCTGATGGAGTCTTGGAATATGTCGCATGTATGAGCACGCACCTTTAACGGTGACAAAGGACATGCAGCAAGTTCCTCGTGGCAGTAAAAGGCTAGTGATCAATGTGTGTCCCGGGGAACAAGCTATATTTTCCTTCTACTTCCACTTGCCTATTTGTTCTAAAAGTCTATAGGTGTAATAGATGCCTAGTGAAATCTCTGGCTCTGTGCATAGTACATTTACAGATGAAAGATGGCCCGAGGTGCTACCCTGAGCCCCCAGGTGACTGTCATTTACTTTTCGTCTCTAAATATTCTGGCAGAAACCTGAATTTTAAGCAGCATCTATAATGAGCACAAAGATTACTTCTTAAAAGAAAAATTAAAGATGATCATTTCCCCATTGCATATTCTTGGGTGACTTATCAAAATCAGTTCATTATCAGCTCAGTTCATTTCAGTCACTCAGTTGTGTCCAACTCTTTGTGACCCCATGGCCTGTAGCACTCCAGGCTTCCCTGTCCATCACCAACTCCCAGAGCTTGCTCAAACTCATGTCCATTGAGTCGGTGATGCCATCCAGCCATCTCATCCTCTGTCATCCCCTTCTCCTCCCACCTTCCATCTTTCCCAGCATCAGGGTCTTTTCCAATGAGTCAGCTCTTCACATCAGGTGGAGAAATTATTGGAGTTTCAGCTTCAGCATCAGTCCTTCTGATGAATATTCAGGACTGATCTCCTTCAGGATGGACTGGTTGGGTCTCCTTGCCGTCCAAGAGACTCTCAAGAGTCTTCTCCAACACCACAGTTCAAAAGCATCAATTCTTCAGTGCTCAGCTTTCTTTGTAGTCCAACTCTCACATCCATACATGATTACTGGAAAAACCATAGCTTTAGCTAGACGGGCCTTGGTTGGCATAGTAATGTCCCTGCTTTTTAATATGCTGTCTAGATTGGTCACAGCTTTTGTTCCAAGGAGCAAGCATCTTTTCATTTTAAGGCTGCAATCACCATCTGCAGTGATTTTGGAACCTCAAAAAATAAAGTCAGCCACTGTTTCCACTGTTTCCCCATCTATTTGCCATGAGGTGATTCCAAACAGTATGGAAAGCCAGTTAACTATATGCCTAGATTTATTTTCGGGCTCTCTATCTTGTTCTGCTGGTTTGTGTGTCTGTCTTCATGTGATTCTTTGACCTCTCCAACAAATGGTGCTGAAAACTGGAGTGCCACATGCAGAAGGGTGTAACTGGAGGCTTACATTGCATCGTACGCAAAAATTAGCTCAAATGGATTAAAGACTTGAACAGAAATGGCTTGAAACTGTAAGACTCTTAGAAGAAAATGCAAGAGAAAAGCTTATTGACATTCATCTCAGCAATGATGTCACACTCGTGACACCAAAGGCACAAGTGACAAAAGCAAAACCAGACAAGCGTGAGTCCACCCAGCAAGACGCTCCCACCCGACCGAGGAAACAGCCTACAAACAGAAGGACCAGCTACAGGAAGGGCGGACAGAGCTGCAAGCAATGTATGCGGGAAGGGCTTCGTAGCCAAATTATATAAAGAGCTCATGCAGCTTAACTGAGAAAACACAAGTAACCCAAAATGGGCCCGCAGGCATTTGTCCAAAGGAACACCGACGGCCAGCAGGTGTGTGGAAGGGGGCCCAACGTCACGAACCATCGGGGAAATGGAGAAATAGTCTGTTTTGTCCAAAGTCTATAAATTGTCTTTTTTTTTTTTTTTTGAGAATAAGAGAAACTACTGGAGATTTTTTAAATCCAGTTATAGTAAATTAAATTGTTTTATCAGTTGTTTATACTGTTGCTTATGTCATTTTGAAAAGGGCTAAAGTAGCCTTGATGGGAATTTTGTATTTACTGTAAAAACATTGGTTTATAAAGCACATGATTGTATTTCGGTACAAAATAATTTTATGTCATCTCACCATTACTGGATGATGGTAACAGTAAGCCCTGAGGGTGACTAACCTAAAATTTCTAAGAAAAAGTACCGGCTACATTAACACTGTTCAGTATTTACAAAGAGGACTATGAATGAAGATCTGATGTGGATTAAAAATTTTAAATCCTGTGATTGCAATCTGAGCCCAAATGTCATAAACCTGATGGCTATCGGCTTCTGTCACCACGAGGACTGCTGTGAAATAAAACCACCTTGCTGCACCTCTCAGACCAGTGCTTCTCGCTTTTAACCTTGAGAAACCACACGCTAGGCTCCACTTGTCTACCCTAGGTAACTTTTTAAAAATTTGTTATAATTATTAAACTCTTTAAAATGAGCATATAGCTTTAAAACAAGCAAAAAGAAAAGAAAAGAAAAACCTCATCACATTTACCAACAGACTTATATGGCAGTGAGTGATGGGTACATCTGTCAGTGGTTCTGGGTGTTTGGGTGAAGAACAATGTGAAAACTATGGAGAGATTTCTCAGTGGGTTATCACCGGAAGGTGAAACAGTTCAATTTAGGAGACAGTGACGGATGGATTCCTGCAAGCCCACTCCCATCTACATTAGACCCCATTCTTTTTCTTTGTGATCTATGGCAACTCCTGCACATTATTTTTAGGGGTTTCCCTGGTGGCTCAGATGATAGAGGATCCGCCTGCCAATGTGAGAGACCGGGTTTCATCTCTGGGTCTGGAAGATCCCCTGGAGGAAAGCATGGCAACCCACTCCACTATTCTTGCCTGGAGAATCCCATGGACAGAAGACCCCGGAGGACTACCTTCCACGGAGTCACAAAGGGTCGGACATGACTGAAGTGACTGAGCGCACACAAACTTTTAAATCAGCCTCAAGATGCATCACGGTGTCTGCCGAATGGTGAGTAAAATGCTCACACGCCCAGAAGGAGTACTGCTGATGCAGCCTTCCCCAGCTCGTTGTTCAGACAACTTCTGGGTGTCTGATCCCCCACTTCGGAGCCCGTAAAGCCCTGGACAGCACCGAAAGCCCCGGGAGACCCCAGGCTCTGGGTGCAGCTCAGGGTGCCCCAGTCACACCATGCACCCCAGCAGCAGTCAGGAGAGCCCTCTGCTGTGGCAGGTCAGAGAAAAGAGGCGCACCTGCCTGGGTCCTGCACATCCCCGGTGTCCCCGTCGAGCGACGCTCGTGACCTTCGATCCATTCCTAGGTCCAGGGTGCATGATTCCTCAAGTGTGCAGCAATAAAATACACAAACATCTCAAACACAAGCAGGTAACACACGTGATGTAAAGTGTACTTAGCAAGGCGGCTCCGTCCCCCCAGCTACTCAACCACTAGGACCTGAACAACGTGCCCCGTGCAGCACATCTAACCCTGAACGCAGGTAATTGTTGAGAAAACAAACTTGATTCTGTGCAAAACTTGCTTAGCTGTGCACTTCAAGTTCTTAAAATATAGAAAGAATATTTCCCATCTCTCCTTTCCTCTGAAAATGCCAGACTACCTGGGTTTATGTTGCTTAGGCAACCTTACTAAAACCTTGTGTAACTCCACAACAAGACACCAGACTCCCACAGGCGGCCACCACTTACTTTTCCTGTGGTATTACCTGATCTGTGAGGCTGCTGTATTTTAGAAAATAACAACTTTTTAAGAGAAAACACTAACATAAAAGAAGGCAATAACAGATTATTTTTGCCATTCCATGAAAATCCATCTTGCAAAAATGGTATTTAGAGGGGCTACCCTGGTGGTCCAGTGGCTACGCCGCCTCATTCCCGGGGCAGGGGCCTGCATTCAATCCCTGGTCAGGGAACCGTATCCCCCGTGCCATAGCTAGAGATTCCACAGGCTGCAACCCAAAGAGCTCTCACGCTGCAGCTAAGACCTGGCAGAGCCGAAGGAAATAAACCAACTAATTAAAATGCTTTTAAAAATAGTATTTGGAAAATTTGGAAACAATATTCACGCTACAGTCATATACTATATCCGAGTTAAATTGTACATTTTAAATGTACAATTTCATTCAATCTGTTAGAAACAATTTGTTCAGTTATTCACTTACTGCAGTCTGGGGTGTTTTGATTGACACAGGTAGACTTTGAGATAAACTTTGTCTAGCTGACAAAAATCTTTGAATTACTTCATTCTTACAAATTTTCTCTTGACGTTCATTAATTAAAAAGTAAGTGACACTAAAGATGTCAAAATATGTCTCCTTTTAAAGTAGTATTATAATCAGAGGCAGATAAAGAACCTCAAGGCCTTTCACTAATAAAAATAATAAGTCACTAATAAATGAGACAAAATAAAAACCAGATTTTTCTACAGAGCTAGCAAACAGAAGCAGAAACAGGAAACTTATGACTTGAATTTCTGAGATGTTGACGCTCTCTGTAGGAAGTGACAGAACTGGGGCAGCTTCCACACCTGTAGGAGGTGTCCAGCTGGAGAAACTTTGCAGAGGTGAGGGGACATCAGTGGACCTTGAAGGATGGTGTGGGTACAGGGGTGGACTGGAGTCTGCAAGATGGAACTCCAAGGCAAGGGCAGAGCATTCTGTTTAATGAGCCCCTCAGTCACCGCTCCCCAAGTTTTGCCAAAAACAGCAGTGGGGAGATGCTGGTCAGAACATTTTAGAGCTTTTGTTGTTGTTGAAGTGTCTGGATGCCATGGCTCTCCTGGAGTTGAAACCAAAGCTGAGCCAGAAATACCTGTCTCCCTCTAGGTGACGTACTGACAAGATCCAGAAAGTGTATGGCATTTGGGTGATCACAAACGAACCTGATCTGATTAAAGCAGTGACTCTGAACCAGCTCAACTAGACTCTGGGGAATCTGAAAAAATCAGCCTCACCTCATCTGGGAAAGGAATGGAACAAAATCAAGTTATACTTGAGACTCCACTCTCCTTTCATGAACAATGTCCAGAATCGAATGAAAACTCACAAGATATGCAAGGAAGCAAAACACATCACCCTTGATCCAGTGAGGTGCAGTGAAGAGAAGCAGATCCCACTGTTAGAACCGGCAAACCAGGGCTCGAAACCAACTGCACAAATGTGACAGAGGCAACCTCAAGCCAGGTGATCAAGGTTAACACGAGCTATGACAAGTTCTGTTGAGACTGCGGACCCGGGTACGCTGCGATGAGAAGGGCACTTCACCCCTGCGATCCTCCTCCAAAGACAATACCCAGTCCTGTTGTTAGACAAGGAGGTCTCAGTTGAGGGGACTCTGCAGAATGCCTGACCAGCACCCTGCTCAGGGTCAAGGTCATCAAGAACAAAGAAAGTCTGAGAGACCGTTGCAGCCACGGGGAGCCTGTGGGGGTGAGACTAGACGCAACGTGAGCTCTGCTGGGGTCCTGGTGGAACCTGGGGCAGGAAAAGGACGTCGGAAGCGTGAGTAAGGCAGGGGGCTAGTTAACGTATCAACACTTGTTCACTGGTATTGTCTAACCTATCAAACCACAGCGAGAAATCAGAAACAGAGAAACAGCAGGTGAGGTAACGGGGCGCTGCCTGCCCTGCCCCTGCAGTCACTCTACACATCTAAAACCCTCCAAAAGCAAGCGTTCATTTTTTTAAAAAAGTCAAAACATTGCTGGAAAAAGTGAACACAGAATCAACAACGCGTGAGGAACACTGAGAGGTCCACGTTACGTGTAATTAAATTCCCGGGAGACGAAAAGACAGAGCTTGGGGAGGGGAGAAAGATCTGAAAGGTTCTGGCTGGGAATTGTCCAAATTTGATGAGAATAATGAGGAAACCACACACTCAAGGAGCAAAGCAAATGCCAAATATGCAAACTCTGGGAGAGGGTGAAGGACAGGGAAGCCTGGCGTGCTGTGGTTTATGGGCCTCAAAGAGTCAGACATAACTTACTGACTGGACAACAGACGATAAACTCAAAGGAAACCATGGCTGGACACATCCTGGCCAAACTACGCAAGAGTAGATAAAGGGACAATCTAAAAAGGCAGGGAAAATGCACATTATTTCAGGGGGACAATGGGAAGGATGATGACTTCTAAGAAAACACCAGGAGGACAGCAAAGTTACACTGAAAATACAGAGCTGAAAATGAATCCTGCCAAATTAGAAGTCTGTGTTCAGAGAAAAAGAAGAAGGAGCAAGAGAAGGCGAAGGAGGAGAAAGAGGAGGGGGGGACAAAGACGTTTCCAGTGAACGAAACGAGAGATTGTGCAGCCAGCAGACCAGAACCATAAGGACAGGATTCAGAAGGAAGCCCTGAGCCTTAGAGGAGAGAGCAGCAGATGGAGCCTTGGGTCTGCAGGCAGGCAGGAAGAGCATCCAAATATAAACACGTGGTGACCATATTTTTCTCTTTTCTTAATTACTTTGAAGATAAACAACTGTTTGCAAATTGCTAACGATGACTATCAGGTTTACAATCGTGTGAAGTGAAATACATGACATCCGCAGCAATCACTAAGGAGGACAAGTGGAGACAGACATATGGGGAAATATGTTGTGGGGTTCTTAGGTTCCTTCCTTGTGACATGTCATGACATCAGCTCACCACTGATCACTAGTGACGGCTCCATATTAGGTCCTTAGAGCAGCAGCGCAGGTTTAAAAAAACTGGTGTAGAATCGGAATACATCAAACGGAATAGCATAAAAATCACTGAATAATCCAAAGGAAGGCAGAGAAAGGAACAAAGAACAGACGGGCTAAATGAGAGACGCTAGCAGGACAGCAGACCTAAAGCCGGCCGTGTCGAAGGCTACAGAAGGCACAGACGCTCACAGACTCCAAACCAAAGACCGAGAGAGACAGAATGCGCTCTCTTCCAAAAAAACCACAGAATCCAGCCAAATCCTGCGACCCTGGACAGACGGTGAGGGCGAGAAAGACAGCGGGCTGAGCAGAGAGCCCCGGGCGCGTTCCAACAAGAGTGAGGCTGAGGTCCGGGCAGCGCTCCAGGTGCCGGGGGCATTTCCTAAACGAAGGGGGGGGCGAGTGCCAGGCTGGGCCTGCCGGCCCCTTGGCCCCACCCGCGGGGGCCCACGACCAAAACAGACGCAGCAGGCAGCCCCTTCGGAATGGGGTGTTTCTGTCGATGTTTGTTGAACAGACGGATGCCTCCTCACCAGCACCTCTAGGCAGCCGCTTCCCTGGCCGCTGTACCCCAAGAGCCGCCTGGCTGCCCTCATCTCCCTGGAGGGCCCCTCCTCCTGGCCCAGGAGCCTGCAGCCCAGAGACATCCCAGGGCCGGTGTCCCAGGCCTGAGCCAGACCGAGGACTCGGCAAATCCCAGCTGGGGAGCTGGGGTCACGGGACCACTGTGTGCTGAGAGCCGGGGTGGGGGGGGGGGTGGACCGTGCCCCTCCTGCTGACCACAGGGGTCCCCAGAGCCAGGGTGAGCCACAGACCAGGCCTGCCCTGCCCCTCGATGGCCACCAAACCCCGTGACGACGCGGCTGCTGTGGAGCCCACCGCCAGCTCGCTCCTCGCGTCCCTGCATGCACGGGCCCTGTTGGCGATTTTGTCATGATCACTGGAGCCAGGGAGTCCTTTAAAGAGCGGGTGCGTTGCTGGCCTTCCTCAGCCGAGGGAAACGTCTGCGATTACTGACACTCAGCCAGGGGCAGAGTCTGCAAGTGCAGAGAAGAGGGTCCACTCGCCTCCGCTTGGCCCAGCCGTTCTGCCAGTTACTGGAGCAAGGCAACAGGTTCACATAGCTGGGACAAACGGTGTCCGTCACCCGGAATCCAATCTTGTTCTTCTCCACGCTGCAAAGTGAGCAGATGGGCTTCAAATGGGGAAGGAAAACAAAAAATAGTGGGGTCTTTTTCTGTAAATTGTTCAAGTATAAACTTCTTTTAAGAAAAACATCTGATTCCAGCAAGTAAGCCACCCTGGTATAAACAGAGACAAGCTCAAACCCCGAGCCTGTGAGCTGGGCGCTTTAAGACGTCTTCTCACGAGACCCATTAGGGAGGAGCATGCTGGGCCTGAGCAGGGCCTCGCCCCAGATGCCCCTGGGGTTGCGTGGACCCAGGAGTGGTCCCCAGGCCCTGCCCTCTCCCGGCCAAGCCCCAGGGCCCTGGCCATCACCCTGGTTACGGGCAGATGGGGCTATTCTCAGTCCACGCCCCGCGTCCGCAGGAACAGCTCTGAGTGTGTCCTGGTCCTCCCCACCGCCCTCCAGCTGCTGTCCAGGCCCATCCTGCTGGCACGGGGCTCTCAGACACCTGTGGGGGAACCCCCCTCCCAGAGCCTGCAGACCTCACACTGGCCCCTCGAGCCGGGACCTGCCGTCCTCCCCGCCCAAGCCCCCAGTGGAAGGGGAAGGGCTGGACCGCCCTGGCCATCTGCTCTTGACCCCCTCCAGGCCCTGGGCCTGGACTCCGTCTCAACAGGGCCACCTGAGGCCTGTGAGGTCTCTCGTCTTGGGGCCTCTTGAGTCTCAAACTCAAAAAGCCCGAGTGGGCCTTCCGGTTGCCTCTGCACTCATCGCCCACTGGGCCCACGGGCGGGGTCCTGCGCTCCCCCTGCGGCCACTTCTGGGTGTCCTGCATCGCCCAGACTCCCCGCCGGCCCATCTGGGAGCATCCGGCTCCTGCTCCCCGCTTCCTCCCCATGGGGCAGCCCCTCCGCTCTCCTCTGGGCTGTGCCAATGACCCAGCACAGCAGCCCAGCCCCGGCCTCGTGAGATGGCCGAAGGCGCCCCCCTGCCCCCCTGCAGCCTGCCCCAGCTGTGCCCGAGAGGCGGTGTCCTTGTCCCAGGCCACTGCGACCTTGTCCCTCGGAGCCCCTTCCTCCTCCATCCCTGGGGGAACACGGCTCACTGTGTCCTATGGATGAGCAGCCTTGATTCCAGTCCCTGGGCCTCCAGATCCATGAGAATCCACCTCTGCTGTGTTCATCCTCACTCGCGGTCCTTGGTCGCATCAGCTGCAGGGACCCGTCCGCTGCCCCTGGACTGTGTGCAGAGGCCGAGCGCGTACACAGCCTTGGCTGCGCCAGGGCCTCTCCTTCCCGGCGCTCATGTGAGCCCCCCGCCCCCACCCAACAGTGAAGCCCCGCTGGCCCCCTCCCAGCCTCTGGTCAGGCACTGGTGCTTCTGTGTCTCCCCCTCCAACCTGGGAGCCACCAAGGGCAAGGCGCCCACCGGGGCACCCCAGAGGACCTGGGGCGAGGGCGTCTTCCAGACTACGTCCTACTATTACCACCATGAGGACAAGAGAGGGTGGCCCACAGCTGAGACCTGGGGAGGAAAGACAATCCCTGCCTCCCATCCACGCCACAGCGATGGAAGGGCAACCTCCCCAGGCCTGATCCCTCCACACGTAACGAGGCGGAAAGGCAGCCCGTCCGAATCAGATGTTCAGGAAAAGACGGCATTTTCACGTTACCACCACAATTCAGAGACACTCAAGGAGTTACCTTGGAGAATGACATGAATGAATTTAGTGCCTCAAAATACAGCCTTAGTTGTTCACCGCCCTGCGCTGCCCTCCGCAGCCTTACACGCGGCGGGCTGGGTTCTCCACCAGCCCCGAGCTCCAGACTGAGGCTGCCCAGCGAGTCGATGTTGTGACCATTTCATCTGTCTCACACGGGGAATTTATTGAGACCATC
Source organism: Antilocapra americana (assembly GCA_007570785.1). Classification (NCBI taxonomy): domain Eukaryota; kingdom Metazoa; phylum Chordata; class Mammalia; order Artiodactyla; family Antilocapridae; genus Antilocapra; species Antilocapra americana. The sequence goes on from ML664216.1 coordinate 552,666, forward strand.
AGGACAGCGATTGCCTTTCATAATCCAATCAATGAAAACCCACTGGGAGAGAGACAGTGTTTTAAAAGGTAATTGTTTAAATGAACTTGATATTTTTATTGCAAAAATATATCACAACACGCTTCAAGGTTGAATTTTAGTTCAGTAACCACAAACCATTATTCAGATGATTCATGGAGAAGCTAATGACAAACACTGCTGTCTTTTAAATAATCTAATAAAACAACTATTTACATAGGGGAGTATACTGGTCGGGTGTACACACACAAAGTAATATGTTCACTCACGGGGAGGAAATTAGTTAAACTCTGTCAAACTTTGTTTCTCTTTCTAAACATGATGCCAGTGGCATTATTCATCCCTACCCCTGGTTTCCCAGCTAGTTTGTTCACAGCCTACAACCTGGGGCCAAAATACAGGCTGCAATACAGACCAGGCCCTGCCTTGGAGGAGGGGCTCCCACCCCTGGTCCCACCTGGGCAGGTAGGCAGTCCTTCGGGTCTTACCTTCAGAACCAGCATCGTTTTCCTAGGGAGGTTCGGCTAGGGCATCCTGGGTTCACCGCGCAGGAACTCCTGCAGGGCAGTGCGGCCACAGTGGACAGTGAGGGGCAGAGGGGGCTGAGGGACCCCATTTCCCTGCCTGGTCTGCAGCCAGGTGCCTGCAGGGGCCTGGGGTCAGGAGGCCGTCCACACTGGGCCCGGTCTTACCGTCGCAGGTGACTTGCCGGCTCCTCCTCCCACAGCCTCTCAGAGTCAGCCAGTTCTGTCACACCTCCTCCAGGGAGCTGATGTTACACCGGGCCTGCCACAGGGTCGCTAGGAAACACCATGAAAACAGGCAGCCACAGGGACGCCCCGAGTCCGGGGTGGGGGCTCTGTGCTTCACCGACAGCGCCCCGCGCCCCTCACGTGCGCTCTCCCGTGGGTGCAAACCTGCCTGGGCTGCCGGGCCACCCTGTCCCCTGGTTTTGCAAGACTGTGAACACGCTGGCACAGATGGGCCCAGCAAGCGTCACAGAAAGAATGACAGAAGGGGTCGGGGGCAGAGCGAGGTGGGGGTGCAGGCTGCCTTGGGGGTGGGGCCCCTGGCTCCCGCAGTCCGGTATCGGGCAGGGGCCGCGGGCAGGCTCAGGGCCCCGGCACGGGAAGTGGGAGGCGGCAGGGATGCCCAGGCGCCTGCAGACGGACGGCGTTTGGGAGACGAGCCCCCAGCCCGGCGCTGCTCGCGCACGGTCCCCCGCGCTCTGCGCCTCGGCCTCCTCACCAGGAGCAGGTGAGCAGAGCGCTACCCGCCTCGAGGGGTGGCTGCCAGGGCAGACGGGGCCGCGCCCCACGCACCCGGGCGGGTCCTGCCAGGCGGAGCGGTCAGCCCTAGGGGCACTCCCCTCCAGCCAGCCGCGAGCGCCCGCCTCCTGCCGCCTTAACCCGCCCCTCGCCCTGAGCTCACGCCCACCTGCCCTCCTCGGCTCTCCTTTCCAGCTATTTTCAGTGATGGTCCAGTGTCTGATGTTCACACGGCTTTATTTTGTTTGGACCCTTGAATGTGGAGCTCCACAGCCCCATTTTATTCCCACCTCTGCTAATCAGTAAAACCTCGCTACATGAAACTGCCCCACTGCTACCCCAGCGCCCCCATCCCAGGATCTTGGTTTGTTCTTATTTCTTTCTTTCACCCAGCACTTATCTGACGCAAGAAACATCTCTTATTTAAAATAAAGAAAAATAAAAGCATGCTTGTAAACGTTTCTTATGCCAAACACCTAAAACTGGATTATTTTTGCCTGAAACTGGATTGTTCAGAGCCACGCAACAGGACAGAAAACGCTGAAGGAGGTGGGGACATGCTTAGGCAAGGAGAGCCTGCTCCCACCAGCCTCTTGTAAGTCCCACAAAATGTGCTGAAGCCAGGAGAAATAGTAGTGCTCTTGTGTGTGAGCAGACAACAAAAATAAGCATGGAAAAACTGCGTTAGCGATGGTGTGTGTGTGTTAGCTGCTCAGTTGTGGCTGACTGGCTGCGACCCAGTGGACCGTAGCCCACCAGGCTCCCCTGTTTGTGGGATTCTCCAGGCAAGAATACTGGAGTGGGCTGCCGTTTCCTTCCCCAGTTACCAATGGTAGTAAATAGCAAATTAAATACATATTTATTTATACAAGTATCTTGTTTTTAATTACATAAAAAATTAAAATTTAAAAATGTCAAATATGGATGATTTATTCAATACATTTTGTTGTGTGGGTCAACCGTTAACCATGAAAAGGAGTACATATTAATCAATGTGAGAGAAACACTCAGACATACTAAGGAGACTGTTTAAAGCTATACAATGTGATGTATTTTTTCCTCGTTTTCCTAATGCTTAGAAGGATATAAACCAGACATTAGCAGTGATTATGGTGGAGGGATTCCTTATTCTCTTTGCTTTTGTATAAATTTTCAAAATTAAATATGTGTCTCCTTTGTAATTAAAAATAGTTTTAAATGAATAAGACCAAACTACTCAGGCTGTGGACAGAGGTTCATGATATTGTACAGGAGACAGGGATCAAGACCATCCCCATGGAAAAGAAATGCAAAAAAGCAAAATGGCTGTCTATGGAGGCTTTACAAATAGCTGTGAAAAGAGAAGCGAAAAGCAAAGGAGAAAAGGAAAGATATTCCCATTTGAATGTAGAGTTCCAAAGAATAGCAAGGAGAGATAAGAAAGCCTTCCTCAGCAATCAGTGCAAAGAAATAGAGGAAAACAACAGAATGGGAAAGACTAGAGATCTCTTCAAGAAAATTAGAGATACCAAGGGAACATTTCCTGCAATGATGGGCTTGATAAAGGACAGAAATGATATGGACCTAACAGAAGCAGAAGAGATTAAGAAGAGGTGGCAAGAATACACAGAAGAACAGTAGAAAAAAGATCTTCACGATTCAGATAAACATGATGGTGTGATCACTCACCTAGAGCTAGACATCCTGGAATGTGAAGTCAAGTGGGCTTTAGGAAGCATCTCTACAAACAATGCTAGTGGAGGTGATGGAATTCCAGTTGAGCTATTTCAAATCCTGAAAGATGATGCTGTGAAAGTGCTGCACTCAGTATGCCAGCAAATTTGGAAAACTCAGCAGTGGCCACAGGACTGGAAAACGTCAGTTTTCATTCCAATCCCAAAGAAAGGCAGTGCCAAAGAATGCTCAAACTACCGCACTACTGTACTCATCTCACACGCTGGTAAAGTGATGCTCAAAATTCTCCAAGCCAGGCTTCAGCAATATGTGAACCGTGAACTTCCAGATGTTCAAGTCGGTTTTAGAAAAGGTGGAGGAACCAGAGATCAAATTGCCAACATCTGCTGGATCATCGAAAAAGCAAGAGAGTTCCAGAAAAACATCTATTTATGTTTTTTTGACTATGCCAAAGCCTTTGACTGTGTGGGTCACAACAAACTGTGGAAAATTCTGAAAGAGATGGGAATACCAGACCACCTGACCTGCCTCTTGAGAAACCTGTATGCAGGTCAGGAAGCAACACTTGGAACTCAACATGGAAAAACAGACTGGTTCCAAATAGGAAAAGGAGTACGTCAAGGCTGCATATTGTCACCCTGCTTATTTAACTTGTATGCAGAGTACACATCATGAGAAATGCTGGGCTGGAGGAAGCACAAGCTGGAATCAAGATTACTGGTAAAAATAGCAATAACCTCAGATATGCAGATGACACCACCCTTATAGCAGAAAGTGAAGAGGAACTAAAAAGCCTCTTGATGAAAGTGAAAGAGGAGAGGGGAAAAGTTGGCTTAAAGCTCAACATTCAGAAAACTAAGATGATGGCATCTTGTCCCACCACTTCATGGGAAATAGATGGGGAAAGAGTGGAAACAGTAAGAGACTTTGTTTTTCTGGGCTCCAGAATCACTGCAGATGGTGATTGCAGCCATGAAATTGAAAGACACTCCTTGGAAGGAAAGTCATGACCAACCTAGACAGCATATTTAAAAGCAGAGACATTACTTTGCCAACAAAGATCCGTCTAGTCAAGGCTATGGTTTTTCCAGTGGTCATGTATGGATGTGAGAGTTGGACAGTGAAGAAAACTGAGCGCCAAAGAACTGATGCTTTTGAACTGTGGTGTTGGAGAAGACTCTTGAGAGTCCCTTGGACTGCAAGGAGATCCAACCAGTCCATCCTAAAGGAGATCAGTCCTGGGTGTTCATTGGAAGGACTGATGCTGAAGCTGAAACTCCAATACTTTGGCCACCTGATGTGAAGAGCTGACTCATTGGAAAGGATCCTGATGCTGGGAAGGATTGGGGGCAGGAGGAGAAGGGGATGACAGAGGATGAGGTGGTTGGACGGCATCACCAACTCAATGGACATGAGTTTGGGTGGACTCCGGGAGTTGGTGATGGACAGGGAGGCCTGGCGTGCTGCAGTTCATGGGGTCACAGAGTCGGACACAACTGAGTGCCTGAACTGAACTCAGGCTATAAAAGTTTATAATAGGAAACACTAATAAATAAGAAATAAAGTGATGCTGCACCCAAAAATTTGTCTAGTTTTGCAATTATTTAGAGCACTGGTCTAGTGTTTGATGTTTATGTGGCTTTATTTCATTTGGATCCTTGAGCAAAAGGGACAGAAATCATGAGACTCCAGGAACTCAAAACCACAGCAGAGCCATCTGCAGCCAAGTCCTAACCAGCATCAAAAAACTTCATTAAGGTTCTCAGTGAAGAATTTTTAAAAAGCAGTTCTCATTGTTAACAGGAAAACCAAATAAGCAAGCAGGACCCCAGGCTGTACACACAGCGCACGCTCTGTTTGGGGGACAGGAGAGGGTTCTTCCATGTGTGTGGGAGCATGTCTGTCTACACTGAAACCACACAGCCTCCCTGACTCATAAAGCTGGGGTCCAGGGGTCCCACTGCATCCACATGGCACCCTGCTCCAAGCCCACCCATAAGAATATTGGATGGGACTTCAGCTCGTCCTCTTCAGGGAGTCTCCACTGGGTCAGGACAACCCCTCACTCTGGGAGGACCCCCCCCCCACCCCAGCAGATTTGTTTTATCATCTGTCCAGGCAGACAACAACTCAAGAGCCTGCTGCCCAGGCTGCCCGCAGAGCCGCCCCAGAGTCTAGGGCAGGGTCATCCTGCCCTCAAGGATCTGGGACCCCTGCTCCTGAGGTGACAGGGCTTGGGAGAAGTCCCTTCTGTACCGATCGGAAACCTGCTCAGACGTCCTCATCGGGTACAGGTGGGCCGCCGTTACTCTGCCTCAAGCCCGAGGGAGGAGGAGCTGATGCCGTGTCAGAGGGAGGGTCTCTCCCCAACACCAGGACTGCAGCAGACAAGCGTGCTGCTCTGGAGAGTACAGCTAGAAGGACTTGGCTCCTCCCAGAAGCCACACAGGACAGGAGTGTCCCTGGGCAAGCAAGAGCATTTGGCAAGAGTGAAAGCAATTCTGTTATTAAAAACAATCACAGCAGCTTCCTCTTCTGAGAAATGGGAATTGGATAGAACTGCCCCCAAGTCGCTGAAGGCTCCAGGGCCACCATGAAAAATTGATTGATGTTTGGGCAAAGCGCTTATGCTAAAAATGCCAAGTCCTGGTCATAATAAGAGAGAAAATGCCAACAAATGTATTCATTCATTCACTCAGCAAAGGTGTGAAGATGCACCTGGGTCTGGAACTAGAATCTTCTGGCTCACTCAGACCTGTCCAAGGATACTCTCTCCTCTGCTGAATCCAAGGCGAGCATAAACCATGGGTTTTATTTACCTGGAGGATGGAGATCTTGAGGAACTGTAAACAGCTTAAGTGGCCCCTGAGAAGCCTCATTAATCACTTGTTGAACTTTCAGTCATCCTCCATGTAGTTGAAAATGACGCATAGCCCAGCTGTAAGCTGATGGAGTCACAGGAGTCAGGTTTGCAAAGAGGCAGAAACCTAGAACACACCGTGACACAGGTACCTAGGAGGAGACACAATGGGCTCTCTTAAGTTAAATGAACAAAGTTATGAATGCCACTTTTTCCTTGAAATTAAGATGGTGAAACACTCCTGCTCTCTTTAATTTGCAATTTTGCCTACTTACCCCTAGAGCAGCATTCCTCAACTGGGTGAGGAGGGCCATCTTATATACAGGCCAATCTTTAAGGAATCGTCTTTAAGGAACCTTTAAGTCTCAGAAAGTGTTAGTTGCTCAGTCGTGACCGACTCTTTGCAACCCAATGGGCTGTCCCACCAGGCTCCTCTGTCCATGGGATTCTCCAGGGAAGAATGCTGGAGTGGGTAGCCATTCCCTTCTCCAGGGGATCTTCCAGACCCAAGGATCAATGCCAGGTCTCCTGTATTGCAGGCAGATTTTTTTATGGTCTAGAGCAACCATGGAAGCCCCGTAAGTCTCAAAAGGGGACACTTGAGTAAACAAGATGCATTTCAGGCAGAATACATTGATCTAAGAACAAAGAGCAAAATTAAGGATCGGCAGTATGGGGCACTGATTCTGAAAAACCAAGGTCTCCTAAGGTGGACCCTGACAAATGCTACTCATAAGACAAATGCAGATGAAACATTTCCATTTGTGTAGCTGGAGTATTTATTGCAGGAAACACAGAGGTCAGTGATGGGTCATCTTGAATTGGATGATTTCACATTCACATGAAGGAATGTCTCTTACGTTTTGTATACAGAGAAAAGAAGATAAAGCATGTGTCTCTTTCAATTCTAGTTTCCTCGGTGTGTATGCCCAGCAGTGGGATTGCTGGATCATATGGAAGTTATATTTTCAGTTTTTTAAGGAATCTCCACACTGTTTTCCATAGTGGCTGTACTAGTTTGCATTCCCACCAACAGTGTAAGAGGGTTCCCTTTTCTCCACATCCTCTCCAGCATTTATTGCTTGTAGACTTTTGGAGGGAAGCCATTCTGACTGGTGTAAAGTGGTACCTCATTGTGGTTTTGATTTGCATTTCTCTGATAATGAGTGATGTTGAGCATCTTTTCATGTGTTTGTTAGCCATTTTTATGTCTTCTTTGGAGAAATGTCTGTTTAGTTCTTTGGCCCACTTTTTGATTGGGTCATTTATTTTTCTGGAATGGAGCTGCAGAAGTTGCTTGTACATTTTTGAGGTTAATTGTTTGTCCGTTGCTTCGTTTGCTATTATTTTCTCCCATTATGAAGGCTGCCTTTTCACCTTGCTTTTAGTTTCCTTTGTTGTGCAGAAGCTTTTCATTTTAACTAGGTCCCATTTGTTTATTTGTGCTTTTATTTCCAATATTCTGGGAGGTGGGTCATAGAGGATCCTGCTTTGGTTTATGTCAGAGAGTGTTTTGCCTGTTTTCCTCTAGGAGTTTTATAGTTTCTGGTCTTATGTTTAGATCTTTGATCCATTTTGAGTTTATCTTTGTGTATGGTGTTAGAAAGTGTTCTAGTTTCATGTGTACCCCAATGTTCATCGCCGAATTGTTTACAATAGCCAGGACATGGAAGCAACCTAGATGTCCATCAACAGACAAATGGATAAGAAAGCTGTGGTACATATACACAATGGAATATTACTCAGCCATTAAAAAGAATTCATTTGAATCAGTTCTACTCAGGTGGACGAAACTGAAGCCTATTATACAGAGTGAAGTAAGCCGGAAGGAAAAACACAAATACAGTATACTAACCTATATATATGGAATTTAGAAAGATGGTAACGAGAACCCTGTATGCGAGACAGCAAAAGAGAGATGCAGATGTATAGAACAGTCTTTTGGAATCTATGGGAGAGGGCAAGGGTAGGATGATATGGGAGAATGGCATTGAAACATGTTAATTATCATATGTGAAATCAATCGCCAGCCCAGGTTTGAGGCTCAGGGCTGGTGCACCGGGATGACCCAGAGAGAGGGAATCGGGAGGGAGGTGGGAGGGGGGTTCTGAAAGGGGAACACATGTAAACCCATGGCGGATTCATGTCAATGTATGGCAAAACCAACACAATACTATAAAGAAAATAAAAAATAAATTTAAAAAAAAGATAAAGCAAAAGCAGATGGCAAAACCATTTAACATCTTTTAGCATTAATGACTCTTGAATCTTTCCTTGATGTGGAAAAGAATGTCAGTTAAGGTGGCCAGTGGGTGCCACGGGACACAGAAGAAACCTAGCTCTAGAACACTGAGGCACCACTTGGCTCCCAAGCTGTGTGCTTTTAAAAACAGTACATAAATGATTTCAGAAGTTTCACTGCTTAAAAAAAGTATCATGTCATTTTCTATAACAAGCAGAGAGAAACTCAGAACTGTTGAAGGGAGTCCATGAAATAATGCTAAGGCCAAAGAACGTTGCAAATGTGATGCTTTTGGAGTATGGGAGGAGGAGGAAAGGAGCAATTTCATCCCAAGGCCATGTGCTGACTCTGGAAATGTCTGCTCTGCAAATCTCCGTGGACAAAGGCGGAGGTCCTGCTGTCACTCAGCTTCAGCTGACCAGCCCTTCACAGTAAGCTGCTTAAAAAGCCCTGTAGTGGCCAGCTTGGTGGGTGGGAGAGTGGAGAAGATGGAGTCCCGGAGGGCACAGGTGCCTTGGAGCTTCTGGTGGAAGACTGCATCTATCTGCGACCCTGCACACACATGCAGCAGGGCAGAGAGGAGGAGCCCCACCTCGCTACCCTCTCTCCTGAGACAGCCAACTTGTCAGTCCTCCCATCCAGCTGCATCAGCCAATGAGTGCATGGGACTGTCCCGGTAGTTCCAGGAAATGAGAGCGAATTCAGCCTGGGCAGCTCCCGAGATCAGGACCTGAGTCCCAGGCAGCCCCATCGTGGATGGTGGGCCAGGTGTGGAGCAGGGCACCAGCTGTGATGCCCTGATGAACGGCCTCACCCTCTCTGCGCCCCTGTGACCACAAGGGGACGAGAGAGGCAGACAGACAGACAAAGGCAGGCAGGGCACGCAGCAAGCGGCCGGGGCCGCTGTCCGCTGCAGTGGGGACCCCTCCCACAAGCCCCAGAGCTCTCTAGAGGCCAGCTGGACGGGTGGGATTTTGCTGGTTTACTCCTATCAACTACACACATCTTAGAACACGCTGCAGACTCGTAAGGAAAGCTGCTTCCTGGCAGTTCGATTGTCAGTATCTGTCTTGTGAGGAATTCCCAGTGGGGAATAAAAGTAGAAAACTTGAAAACTTGCAGACGTCGCATTCGAAATGCAAACAGCGAGTTATGGCCTTGGAACTAATAAGCCCGCAATAAACGTGGCCCTGGATCCAGCAGAAATGACACGGAACGGGCCACAAAGCATAAAAAGTCTCTTTTTGAGTCAAAGGCTGACAGTTCCCATAAAATTCAATACTTAAAAAAAATACCAATGTCAATCATAACCGAGAGTCTGACAAGTCCTCAGCAGAAAGCCTTTTCTTTTCTGTGGAGAAAAAAATCAAAGGAAATAGATTTCACCAAGAGCCCCAATTACCCTAAATCTATGTAATAACACAGATCGGCAGGGGCCAGCTCAGAACTCACTCACTCCTGAGTTCCAGCTCAGACATCCCGCTTTCTTCCCCTGAACACTCCCAGGAACCTCACATTCCACGTGTGTGTAAAACAGACCTCAGCCTCCCGACTCCCACGACCCTGGACGCTTCCCCTGCGGACGCGCCCCACCTCTCCCAGCCCTGGACCGTGAGCGCGTTCCCCCACAAGTGAACCTGCCCGCCTCTACTCACTTGCCCCACCGCCCGCCTCTCATCTGAGACTGGCCCGTGTGCCCCTTGTCGGGACCGGGCACCCCCCACCCCATCAGTTTAGCGGGCATCACACCTGCCAGGCCTGGTTTTCCTTCCAGCATCAAGGAGATGGTGGCCCTGCCCCACCCAGAATCAGTACACCCACCACCAAACTCTGCTTCATAACCTCGCTAACTTGCAAAAATTATTATCGCAAGGGTGTCAACTGCCAAAAGCCTTATTGTTCTAATTGTAATAGATCAGAAATTAGAAGACTTTTGAAAATCCTTTAAACTGACAAAAAGTGGATCGGCTCCTGAGGCCTAAGGGTTAGGACAACAAATGATGCAAAACAGAATTAGGGGCACAGCTGTCTTTTCACAGAAGGAAAAGGGCATCTTCGGTGGCTGGAAAATGTGGCTCCCAGCGTGGAACAACTCACTCAGCTGTGCCCTCAGGGATCCCTGGCCTGGGGGAGGGTGGAAACCGAATACCGAGCACCCCGAGCCGAGGCAGGGCTCGCAGGCCCCTGAGGCAGGCCAGCGAAGGGTCAGGGTGCGGCGGTGGCCTCAAGCGGGGAGCCAGCAGCATCCTCTGGGGGCTTTCGGCTCTGTGAGGACAGATGCGGGGAGGGCTCTGGTCCTTGGTCTGAGGCATGATGTGGGGGAGGCACTGGGGTCTCCACAGGACTCGGGCCCTGGTGGTCAGGCATCTCCCATGGCCCCTTTTCCTCACTGGGAGCCATTCCTGCCTGGCCCACTGTTCAGTTCAGTTCAGTCGCTCAGTCGTGTCCGACTCTTTGAGGCCTCATGGACCGCAGCACACCAGGCCTCTTTGTCCATCACCAACTCCCAGAGTTTACTCAAACTCATGTCCATTGAGTCGATGATGCCATCCAACCATCTCATCCTCTGGTCCTCTGACTCTCCTATAAATTCTGTGAGTAACTGGTTCTCTCTGAACAACCAGTACACAATCACCGCTCTAGGCTAGAATAAACCAGAGTGTTCTCTCTGCAGCGAAGAACCTTGTTACCAGAGGTCTGCAGGCAGCAGATCCAGGCCTTCGTGGCCAGGTGACTGAGCCCTGAGCCTGGGGCATGGGGGGCCCACAGCACACGGTGATGGAGCAGCTACTTCACGACCCCCAGCCCGAGGACGAGGTGCCTCTGGAAGCCGAGGCGTGGGCATGCAAGATGCTGCATTTCCGAGTCATTAGGATGGGCCTGAGGAATTCAAGGCCTGTCGGTCAGGTGGGTGGCTTCTAATCACGACAAGGAACCTAAAAATAAAACAAGTTCAAAACTAAAGCCTCTCAGCATAAGATGTGATCAAGGAGTGAGACAATTCTGTGACTGACTGCCTTCCGTGAATCCCTCATCTCCTGTAGCTGGAAATGCGATGCAGAGTCTGCTTCCTTGGGTTGTTGAATCACAAGATAAGAAGTCTGTCACACGCAAGCCTCTGTGAGTCTCTTAAATGAAAAGTAGGATACTGATCGCAGAAGGTGGGGTGGGGCTAAAAGTTGGGACAGGGGTGTTTGGGGGATTGTAATGATTCCAGGGCTCCTCCCAAACCACCAACCTGCTGAGCATCACAGGCAGAAGCAGCAACGCCTCCTGCCTCCCCTGGAGCTGACGCCGCCTGGGAACACAGCCTGGCCTTACTGGAGAGCTGTGTTGACAAAGATGCCACTTCTCCTGCCCTGTCTCTACACCACACCCCCGACCCATTTGCTTTAGAGCTATAGTTAGAAGAAGACTCTCTTTATGACCCAGGAAGCTAATTACAGCATCCAACTCGAGAGAAGACATACCCTCTAAAAGAAATTCAAGGTCATTGCTGGTAACAGAAAGAAAACTTGAAGAATATGTAAGGGTATCTATTTGAAGGAGAGGAGGTCACACATTTAAATAAAGTTTAATTATGCAAATGGGGCACTCAGAGATTCTGGGTTCTGGGGCGCACTTGATTACCTGGGAACGGATTAGTTGATTTCCCAATTGTTGGCTGCACCCTGGACTTGGTGAGAGATGGTGCCGAATGAAGCCCAGATGCCAGAATCGCGTGTGAAGAGGAGAAGGAGCTGGAAGCCACGATCCCTGCAGGGACGGGTCAGGGTTCCTACACGCGGACATCAGAGTCCACTCCCGCGAGTTCCACTGTGGAGGGCTCCTTAGCCCACAACATCTCCACAAGTGTGACTGCAAGCTTGGAAGCTGTGGATCTGGGAGTCGTGTGCCCAGGAGAAGCCATGGCACAGAGTTCCAGCAGGAATCCCCTTGCAGTCACCTCTGGCACCCTGGCCCCCGCTGCTGGGGGCTAGATGAAGAGCCAGTTCCATAACCATGCCCAAAGGTCAGCCTGTGGCCATGGAGCCAGCTCCTAAGGGCCTGGCTGCTCAGACTTGCCCCCAAGAAGCGCGTGGCTGGTTTGATGGGCAGAGCCTCTGATCACGTGTGGATTAGGCTTTCCAGCCTCTGGAGGACAGGAAGCTCACACAGAGGATAAATCACACGCTGAAGGAAGCATCCCGAATGTTTTCAAAAGGAATCCTGAAATGCATCGTCCCTATGATCCTGAGCCTGTGCTGAACAGAACGGGGCCTGCTGCGTGTGTTGGCACGCTCATACGCCCGATGAAAGCCCACAGTCACCCGTGCCGGAGACGGAGCAGAGGCGACTGTGCAGTGGGTCTCGTGTGAAGAAAGCGGCAGCGCGGAGGAGGCCCGGGCGGGCCTGGGCGCCGAGGGGCAGGGCAAGGCCCTCCAGGGGCCCGTGCGGCAGGTCGTGAGGCGGGAAATGAAGGCAGGGACCCGTAGCCGCCATGGCTGCCTGAGGCGCCGGGAGGCCGCTTCCTTAGCGTGGAGGTGGCGGGGCTCAGCCTTCCCGAGTGGAGGGTTCAACCAAAGACGTACAGGCAACCAAAACAAATCCACAAGCCGTTTCTGCACCAGATGCAGCTTTTCCAAGAGAAAAACAATGACAGGTATTTTACTTCAGTTACTCGGACAATAAATGAATAACTGGTACCGCACGGAAGTCAGGAAGCCAGGAGACCTACACTGGAGCAAAGTATATTTCTCTTTCTCAGGAAAGCAGATTTCATCTTTAAATTTTTATTAATGAAATTGTATTAATGCAAATGTATTAATAAAAATTGTGTGCATGAGGATTCGATCTACAGATGCACAGTGAAACGATGACTGCAGTCATTTGTAACGTGGGCACCGGAAATCTCCCCTCTCAGCAAATTCCTGGACCTCAACACAGTGCGTTAGCTCTGGTCTCCAGGATGAGCACTCCCCAGGCCCACGGAGGGGTGTGGGCTGGTACCCAGGGGCCCCTCCACCAGCAAGACTAGAGAAAAATGTGTGAGCTTGCGTCTTTCATTTCCAGAGACCAAGAGCATCTTCAAAACAGTGGAAGGCCCCAGAGGAATGCTGACTAACAACCCTATTTTACAAGTGAGGAAATTATAGCAGAGAAAAGTGAGGAATGGAGGTAAGGTCACACAGCTGGTTAGGGGGGCATTAACAGTCAGCAGCAAGTCTCCCTTTTTGTCCAGTGCATTTCCCACCCCTGCCTCTGCTCTGTGATCCAGGAAACTGGCATCCATAGAAAATGATTCTTTGGGATAAAACTGGGCTTTCCTGGTGGCTAAGATGGTAAAGAATCTGCCTGCAATGCAGGAGACCAGGGTTCAATCCTTGGATCAGGAAGATCCCCTGGAGAAGGGGATGGTTACCCACTCCAGTATTCTTGCCTGGAGAATTCCATGAAAACATAGGAGCCTGACAGGCTACAGTCCATGTAAGATAAAATTAGAGCCCTTAAATTCAAAAAAGAGAAAGCACTACAAAGCCATAGGAAGTTCTCAGAAACACCTATATAACATCCTTACAGGTAAGCCACGCTCTTCACTGTTGACCATTAGTTGCTCTTTTCTGCCTTAAAGTAGTGTGCTGAGCTTTCACAGATGGCCTCAAGAACCCAGTAATGACTAATTCTGTGCCACTGACTTTTTTATGCTAATTTCATTTAAAAAATTTGTTCCTGATTGGAGACTAATTACAATATTGTGTTGGCTTCTCCCACACATCAGCCGTAGACACACACACGCTGCCCACTGCCGGCTCCCACCCTGCCGCCACCCAGGTTGCCACGGAGCGCCAGGCTTGAGCCCCGGGGTCTTGCAGCAAATCCCCACTGGCTGTCTATCTTACGTATGTTTCGACGCTGCTCTCTTGGTTCATCCCTCCCTCTCCTTCCCGCGCTTTAACAGCAGGACAAGGGGGTCCATCTGCTTTGTCCCAGCCTGTGGGAGGAGGTTGGACGAAGAGCTGAGGGCAGAGAAGAAGCCTCCAACCGCTCCCCTCCACGTGGGGTATGGGAGGGACCTTGATGCAGCCCACCCCCTTCATAACTCACATTAGCTGATTCAGGCACGGAGAAACTCTAGCAAAAGCCATGTTAAAATGCGCTTCTCCTGCTCAGTCCCAACTTATGAAGCCGCGGAGCTGGCCTTTGAGATGAGTGAGGCCTGTTCATGTGACGGTGACCTGCTACATGGCGGTGGACGCTGGGGTGGGGGTGGTTTAAGTGTGTTAAACGCACTTCCTGGGATGAGCTCTGTACAGGACCAGGCAGCTGTGCCCCTGGGCTTCGGGGTGAGCTTGTGGAGGGCAGATCCCCAGGTCCCCCTCCAGAGAGCCATGTTCTCAGGAGGTCCCCAGGCAGGGGGTCTGTGGGGTTCGCGCTGAGAATCCTGGACCTCCAAACGGGCTGAGAAGGATGGGAAGCTTCTGCAAACAGACACTGGAGTCACGATGGCATCTAGCCTGTGGGTCTCGGGTGATGCCTGGTCAGAGACTGGACACCTGCGGAAAACACGGGTCTGCACATGTGATTCTAAGCAATGAACTGAGCCCGAGAAATTGCTATCAACTCTGCACTGCCTACAAAAGCATAAAATTGTACATCCTTTCCAGGGGATAATTTAGAAAATGTTAACAAAACGCATTAAGGAGCATACCCAGAAATTTCACCTCTCATCATTTAGACAAAGGAAATTACCGGAGAAGTTTGCAAAGACATACGTGCCTGGACTTGATTACACGTGCTTAGTGACAGCAGACGCTCCGCCTGAACCTCCAACCACGGAGCCTTGGTCGAATTTCAGAGACTGGAAGCAGCAGCCGTCAGAAGCAGTGGCCCCGGCAGGGAGCCCAGGGCACTCAGACCACCGCTGCCCTCGCAGGGTGCGCTTTCCTCGGCGTCTGCTCCCGACACCTACTAGGAGGGCCCGCGGGTGGTCCAGGCCCCTCGTTTGGGGCAACGCAAGGAAAGCTTGCTCTTCTGGAATGCCACAGCGCCCGCACCGGTGTTGCTGGCAGGAGGAGCTGGCCGCGTACACTTTTCAGTGGGAATGCCAGTTACAAACAGTGCAGATGGCATGCCAGGGCGTCCCCAGTGGCTCAGGTGGTAAAGCATCTGCCTGCAGTGTGGGAGACCCAGGTCCCCTCCCTGGGTCAGGAAGATAACCTGGAGAAGGGAATGGCAGCCACTCCAGTGTTCTGGACTGCAGACTCCATGGACAGAGGAGCCTGCTGGGCTACAGCCCATGGGGTCACAGAGCGTCGGACACGACTGGGCGACCAACACACTCCCTGCACTTGGGACTGTCGTTACCACCAGGGACCGCAGCCCCGCAGGAACCCGGGCATTATCATAGGGGAACAGCCACAGTCATTTCATTTCATCAGGAACCGTATCCTGGGCTGGATGAGGGCAGGCCGCCGTGTCCCCAGACTACCAACTGCAAGATAGGCAGGGCTCTCCCATTTCCTGATTCCCACATGGAGAAAGGGCAGGACGCTCAGCCTGAAGGGTGGGGGCCCACGATGGAGGAGGCAGGGCCCCCGCCCTGAAGGGGGGACAGAAAGACGCGCAGGCGTGACTGGGTCAGAGAGCGCAGAGGCCACGGAGGCCACAAAGGCGAGGCGATGGGCACGGGGCACAAGGGGCCACAGGAAAACACTGGCAGAGCTCCCAAGGACCCCAGAGGCGTGGCGATGGGCACGGACACACAGAGGGCAGTGGCCAGCGAGGGGGACACACGTCCGCCACGTGCACTGTGTCACTGGAGAGGAGACCCTGGGGTCATAGTCAACTCGCTCAGGCCAGTTTTCCTGTGTGGCTGCTCCCCTGGGAGTCATGCTCCCTGGTGGCTCCTTGCTGCTTCTGAAGCGTGTGAGGACAAGCAGCCTTTCCCTTGGTCCCCTTTGCTCCCACTGGTGCAAACTCACGGCTGCCCCAGGGAGACAGCATGTGAGGGCGCCGGAGCCGGTGTGTGTGCTCCCCGAGGCCTCCAGCCCCAGTCATGGGGCGTGGGTTTGTCTGAAACAGCGAGCAGCCCCCCTCAGTCCCTGAGTCCTGCCAGCCCCTCCGCACCCCTTCTTTACACCAAGATTCGCTCAAGGCCCTGTAAAGACAGGGCTGGTGGGAAACGTGGCTGATGACAAGACATGACAGGTCCAGGAGGAGTGGAGAGGTGGCTCGGGGTTTCTCAGGCGCAGGAACAGCTAGTGAGGGCTGTTACAGATTCATCACGGGAAATATCCTTCAGCACAGACAAGGTGTCGGCTCCCACTCTGGGCACTGGGCGCCTCGGAAACACAACAGACCAGACCCTCACCACAGAGAATTTGTTTTGGTGAAGGAGACGATGGACAAGGAAACAATCAATTCAGCAGGTAAAAACCTGACGTCATCACATGTAGGGACCAGTGGGATGGGCACCCGTGCAAAGATTCTGGAGTCAGCCTCTCCAGTCATGGGGCAGAGGGCACAGCCCTGGGGCAGGTAGGGCGCAGCTCCCCCAAGGCACAGAGGGAAGGTCCGTGCACCTGAGTCCCATGAGGTTGACCAGGTGGCCAGAGACCAGATCCAGTAGCTCCTGATGACTGTGGGGAGGGGTCCAACGTGGTCTGCCCAGGCCTGCAGAGCTGTGCTGTCCCCGACGGAATCAGGGGGCTCAGCCAACTGGGAAGAGGCTCACCTTCCTACCGATGCTAGGGGAGAGAGGACCAGGCGGTGGTTAGACCAGGATGAGGCCGCCGGGGCTGGGCAGGCGGAGTCTCCAGAAAGTCCTTACGAATAAGACGTGCCTATGTGCTCAGTCACGTCAGCCGTGTCTGACTCTTTGAGACCCAGGGACTGTAGCCCTCCAGGTTCCTCTGTCCATGGGATTCTGCTGGCAAGAATACTGAAGTGAGTTGCCATTTCCTTCTCCAGATCCTTGATCTGAGGATCAAAATCTAAGTCTCATGTCCCCTGCATTGGCAGGAGGATCCTTCACCAGCGCCACCTGGGAAGCCCAGGTGGACCAGACGGTGGAATCCAGTCTTACCGATGAGAGAAAACAGGTGACTCTGCAGGATCCTGGCCGATGAGCTCCAGGTTATCTGCTTTAAGAAGCTTTCCTTGCGTCTGCTAACGCCGTCCGGCCAAAGACCTCCAGGAACACCCCTGTGGCTGAACTCGTGGGTTTATTATTGCTCCGTTCAGCAAAGGACAACGCACACCAGGGGTGCACAAGGGGTGTGTCAGTGAAAGGATGCCAGGAAGAACCTCTAGTGGGGCTTGACCGGCTTTAAGGGCTGTTGTCGGAAGTCCAGGAGAGCGAGAGTTTGCTCAGGACGGGACACTGCCAGGAAGTGGGAATGATTCCATGGCTGGGCATCTTGGAAAAGCAGCCGCCACCACACTCGTCAGCCAGGCCCCAGGAGCCAGTCGCTGAGTGTGGACGGGGAGCCCATGTCTGCACTCAGGTGAGATCGCGGGGGTCCTGGCGCTTGTCTCGACCCCTCACGGTTACAGAGTGGCTTTGGCAGACGCTGTGTGTTCTGCAATCCGCATAAGGCAGGGGCCCAGCTGAGAGCCGGGGTCACTGAGCTGCTTTTCAGGTCCTCCCCTCTCTCCAGTCTGCTGCACGCGCTGCCTCGGTCAACTTCAGCAGGACGGGGCAGGGTGAATGCCTGGCCTTAATTACTTTCCTAGCACACAGAATTTCACTCCAAAAACACCATTCCTCTGCCAAGGCAGCGCACTTCTTCGCTCTGCTGCGCCTTCAGAGACCAGAGTGCTTATAATTAGGCTGTGAAACCATGCGATCCTTCAGCTGGTGTTTGCTGTTTTAAAAACAGACTTGTTTTGCATTTTGAAGTAAGAAAATGTTACCATATACATGGAAATTATGCAGACTTCTTTAATCTGGAATCTGGGGTGGGGGTGAGGAGACTTCATTAAAAAAAAAGCATTGTCTTATTCTAAATAGTGGTGAGGTGCATAGCATAATATGCAATGATTCAATAAAGGCGCTCATTTAAATTGCAGATGGTTATAAAACTGAGACTCCAGATAACTTTACTCTGAGAATGTATAGAATAAATGATCTCTTAATATAATAAAGTTGCTTGTCGTCTTTGCGGTTTATATTAAAACTTCACTCGAGATGTGATTTCCAGGCAGGTCTCTGAAAACGCTCCCTCAGGACAGTAAAATTCAATGACACTGGATCATCCCCAAGAAATAATAAAAAAGGGACACGTTATATGTTGTCAGGGAAGTTCCGAAACTTTGTGTTCGAGGATGAATTATTCATTAAAAGTTTTTGGAGAAGTCCAGGTGGTACAAAACCAAGTTTCTGAATAATGAGAGGAGTCTTGTTTCTATATTTGAAAACGCATCCTTCCTTGGAACCAACTGTACACATTTAGCGATGCCGGCAGGGTAATGGGAGCTAACCCCCAGGGGGCGCAGCCGCAGGGCGCCTCTCCCAGGGGACTGCCCCCCACTGGCCTGGGCCTCCCGAGGCAGGAGCCCAGAGGTCAACAAGTCCAGGCAGCAGGCACATTCTCAGGGTTCAGGAGACCAGACCAGACGCAATGCTCACGAATCCCAAGGCGGCCAGTGGGGCTCTGACAGCCATGGACACAGCCCTCAACACAGTTTTCTACAGAGAGAAGCTGGCGGTCAGGATCTCATCTCCTGGGTAACAGATGAGCAGCCCCTCCTACGTACTCCTGCCCTCCTCACACCATGTGTTTATTTATTTTAACCACATCTTACTGCGTAAGGAGCTCAACTCTGTCGTGAAAGGAAAATCAGAAAACACATCAACAGGGAAACGGCCCGAGACCGGACCGACCGGGGAGACCACGGCTCTGCTCTGCGTCGGCTCTTCCCGGGGCTCGGCTGCCCAGCTGACCCATGAAGTGTGTCACTGCTGAGGGTTTTGGTGGATCTTTTTCCAGTCCCCATGCTCCACTTTCTGCATCTGGAGGAAATCCGCTTGGGTGATAACTTTGGCTCTATGCCTCACTCCATTTTCTGGGCTCTCCAGCGCCGCTGGTTGCGGGGGTCACTTGGCACATAAACTTTCCTTTGTGTGACCTTCCATAACAGCCATCTTCTCTCTAATCGTCTTTGTCGCTGCTTTCTTTTTCACTCGCACTCGTCGTCCCAGCACACTGATTCGCGTCTTTCAGTCCCGTCTTTTCTGTTTGATCCCAGCATGTTTTAGTTCTGTGACTGTGTTTTGGGTGGTTAAACCTGTTGCTTTGCTTTCACAAACCTCCTTTTGCTCTTCCCAGTTCTCTGAAATTATGTTTTCTTCTGAGTTAGGTTATTCACATTTGTTTGTCTCCAACAGGAAGGCTGGGCTTCCCTGGAGGCTCAACGGTAAAGAATTTGCCCCAGTGCAGGAGCCGCTGGAGACGTGAGTTTGATCCCTGCATCGAGAAGATCCCCTGGAGGAGGGCATGGCGACCCACTCCAGCATTCTTGCCCAGAGAATCCCATGGACAGAGGAGCCTGGTGGGCTACAGTCCATGGGGTGGCAAAGAGTCAGACACGACTGAGCAACAGAGCACGCATGTGTGCAATGGGAAGCTTAATCATCTGCTTATTTATGTCTGGTTCATACTCAGGCTCTTACGTCATAAAACCTACATTTACTGACACATCGGGAGGGGCTTCTTCCCACTAGAGCTGGCCCTGGATTCCCTCAGGACCCCAGTTTCAGGCTAGGACTGTCCTGTTCTCCAGAGCCTTCAGTGGGCAAAGCCTCAGGAGGGGCGCTCAGAGTGTCTGCATGCTGGTGTGTTAGGAACAGAACTACGACATCTCAGTGCTGGGCCAGGGCCCAAGGCACCCCAGGGTCCCAAGCTGCATCCCTCCTCTGACTCAGCCGAGGCCCTTGGTGGCCTCTCCCAGAGCACCTGGCTCTGGCCTTCAGGCAAGGAGGTCGAGAGTGGGGTGGGCCTGCCCGTTTCTTGGTCAGCAGCCCAAGAGGGCATGTCCTCCTGGTTGGAAGCAGCCCCTGAACCCCACAGAGCAGTGGCCCCCCAGAGGAGCAGCGTCGTCCATGCCATCCCTGGTGGACAGCAGGGTCCCCCCCCCCCCTGCACGCTGTGAGCCCCTTCTGGTCACCTGCATTCACAGCCAAGGGCCTCCAGGTAAAGAGCGCATAGTTACAGTCTCCGATGCACTGTCAGAGGCAGCGCCCGCCTCGCACAGGCAAACGGTCTTCCAGAATGCTCCATCCTTAGCAAGTTCTGTGTCATTTCGCTTCATCTTTGCAATAACCTCACAAGGCAGGCTCCCATTTCAGAGATGCAGAAATTAGAGTGCGCAGATGGGAGTCCCTCTCCCAGACCAGCTGCCAGCTGACCCAGAAGGGGCTTCACCTTCAGCCACCGGGGGGCCTCCTCGGCTCCTGGGCTAGACCTGTCTGGTGCCTAGGACTTCGGGAGGGAGAATCACCTGCTTTTATTTTTTATGATTTGATGCATTCGTACTTTTTAAATATTTAGCCAGTGCAGTCCTTACTTTGTTTTGCAGGTTGAGCTAAGGATTGAGTTACCTCTTCCCCAACCAGGTCAACCAGCTGGCCCACTGTGATTGACAGCGTAGCCCGGTCCTCTGCACCGGCTCTGCATGCCCAGAGCACTGCAGCATTCTCGCCCGTGACGCTCGAGCTCTCTGTCCTGGCTCCCTGATTTCTTATCCTCTATCTGACCTCAGGCACAATCCATTCTAATTTTGATTCTAGAAGGTATTTTCACATCTACTAGAGCACATGCCCCTCAATGGTGTGAAAATCATTCACTCATCTTGCTAACCTTTGGACTCATCTGAAATTTGACTGGGATTGCACTTGTTCTAGGTTAATTGGGAGAGAAGTGGCATTTTTATAATATTGGGTTAATAATCCTTCCTTTCATAGATTGCTTTGGATGGGATTGCATGCTGCTCAAATTTGCTTCCCAGGAGCTTGTGTCGGGCCACTATTACGAAGTCATGGTATTCGTTACACGCTCTGTTTCTGACGTTTTGGCATTTACAAAACTCGTTGGTTTTGGTGCTTTCTTTATTGACCCTCCTTCCTCTTTTGTATTTATTCCCACAGATTTTCAGATGAATTTTTAAGTTGTTAGATGAACAAGCATAGGATGTTTTTACATAATAGACACATGTGTGCATTTTTCAGGGATAGGGTCCATAACTTCAACCAAATCCCTTCCATTAAGGTGATTTTATAAGCATTCTTAGAGAAACTAATGTGACCGATTATATCGACACACTTCCTCACGTTGAACCACACTTTAACTCCTAACAGAAGCCCTACGCGTGCATGGCACGTTAACCTTATAGAAATTCTGGCTTGGGGTGTGTGCTGTTTGCCTAAAGGTGCTGTAACAAGTGGCGCAGACTGGGAGGTTTAAAGGAACAGGAATTTATAAGCTCAGCTCTGGGGGCTGGGCGCCAAGGTGAAGGCAGTGCCGGCTCCCTCTGCAGACACAGAGCATCGAGGGGCCCGAGGGGCCACTGGGAGCAGCCTTCAGAGTCCAGGCTCGCTCCTGCCCCATCTTCGCATCTCCTTTGGCCAAACCCAGTGAGAATCCAGAGTGCACAGGAGCCCAGTGATGGGGTCCACACAGGGGGCGGGAGCTCCCAGGGTCCAGGACTGGGTGGGGAAGGACCGAGGGCACACCTAGAGGGCAGACGAAAGATGGGGATGAGCAGGAACTAGTGGAATAGACAACGGCAGCTAAGGGGCTACAGGGAGCATCTCAAAGACAGCCAAAAAGGGGGCGAGTGTGTTGACTGCAGCGCACTAATCATGTGAAAAGACAAGTGCTGATAATGACACTCAAGAAAAGAAGGAGAAGGAGAAGCAGAACCAAACTCAAGGGACACCATCACCAGTTGCTAAGAAGCCTAATGTAGCTCTTGCAAACAGAGAAGACGGAGGACAGGACAAAGCACTCACCCTGCCTTTCTGAGTAGAACTATGTTTCAAAGACACTAACAGCTCCAGTGAACAAGGGAAGACCCTCCTGCGCAGAAGAACCTGATTCATCGATAAGGGGATGATAGAATTAGAAAATTACTCTTTTGCAAACTGTAATGAAATGCTATTTCAGCAAATGGCTTCATCTTCGGAGGGTAAAGCCATCAGGAGATGTACCGATGAAGAACTCCACAGGGAGGTCAGGCCGTGGTGACGGGAACCGCTGGTCAATCTTCCTGTGAAAAGAGGGGAATCTGCCGTAGGATTTTGGAAGGAGCGAGGCAGTGGCAGCGTAATGTTTTAATGGCTTCAGATCTTTACACAAAAGCAGTCACATCAACCAGATGGCAAAGCCGAAACTCCACAGAAAGTGCCTACAGCAGAGTGAGGACCCCTCCAGAACTCCGAAGCGCAGGTGGGTGGAGCCAAGCCACCAACAGCCACCAGACCTGCAGGGCACCAGTGCCCACAGGAGAGGACGTGGGGGAAACCAGGGGACCTGTGACGTCCCTGAGAGCAGGAGACCCCAAACAGCTGGCAAGTCTGCCCCCAACATGCACCAGCAGGCAGCAGACTCTGGAGCCAGGAGGGCTGGTCTCTGAGGTGGGAATGCTGGGAAAGATGGGGGGGCACCCAGGAAGACCAGGGCAGGAGAGGTGCCAGGAAGATCCAGGAAGCAACCCCCATCCTCCCAACACCACAAGGAATCAACCATGACGGAGCTCTGGGAGGTCAGCGAGCTGGCCTGAGCCATGCCTCCTTCTACGGACTCAGAAAAACTGATTTCCCAGGACTTCTCAGAAGGTCCAGGGGTTAAGACTCCAAGCCTCCAATGAGGGGACACAGGTTGAATTCCTAGTTAAGGAATTAAGATCCCAAATGTTTCATGGCCTAGCCAACTTTTTTTTTTTTTAATTTTTAAGTAAAACCTAATTCTCCATAGAACTGAGACACATCAGTCCACAGACAGATGAACAGATAAACAAAATGTAGTCTATCCACTCAAAGGACTATTACTCAGCCTTAAGCAGGAAGGAAATTCTAACACAGGCTACACCACGGATGAAACTTGAGGACCTTATAAGCCAGACATAGAAGAAGACAGAAGCTGTGCGATCCCACACACACAGATCCGTCAATTCAGTTCAGTCACCCAGTCATGTCCGACTCTTTGTGACCCCATGGACTACAGCACGCCAGGCTTCCCTGTCCATCATCATCTCCTGGAGCTTGCTCAAACTCATGGTCATCGAGTCAGAGATGTCATCCAACTATCTCATCCTGTCGTCCCCTTCTCCTCCCACCTTCAATCTTTCCCAGAACCAGGGTCTTTTCCAATGAGTCAGCTCTTCACATCAGGTGGCCAAAGTATTGGAGTTTCAGCTTCAGC
>ML664216.1:581128-625116 GCA_007570785.1 Antilocapra americana
CACCACCATCACCACCATCATCACCACTATCGCCACCACCACCATTATCACTATTATCACCATCATCATCACCATCGTCATCACCACCATCATTACCATCACCACCTCCACCATCAGCAGCAAAACATCTTCCTTTCCCAGACTTTGCAAGAGGCTCTGACGTGTGCTGGGCGAACCTCAGATGATTAGCGGGCAACCAGTGGCTCTTCTCTAGCTTCATGTCCCACTCGCACAGAGCACAGAGGTCAGCAGCGGGGAGGATGCAGGGCCTTCTCACATTTTTCAGGCCTGTGCCAGGCACTGGGAATGCCTGTGGCCTCCCGATTCCTTGGAATCTGTCCAAACCACCTCTTTCTGGCCTTTCCTTCCAGACCTGTTTGCCCCGACAGTTATCCTGAGGCCAACAGGGAAGCAGCTAATGCACTTGCCTTTAAATATGTTCTGCAAACACCACCTTCCTCCACACACACACACACACGCACGCACACACTCAGCACCACTTCAGACAGGAGGAGGTTCTGAGTTACACACCAGCCAGGCAAGCCGCCAGACACGTCAGAGCCAAAGCCACAATTCTTTGAGCAAAGGCTCTTCTCGCTCCTCTGGAGCTTGCCCGGGTCGCACCCGATTTGCCGAGGACGGGACACCCGCGGGGGCCAGGTCTGCGCACAGAGGACACAACGTCAGGATTCCGGGGACACACGGGCTGGGGCAGGGTGGCTGTCCCTTGGGGGAGCAGGGGCTGGGGCTGCAGTGCGACACGCCTAAGGCCCCACACAGGCCCTCTGTGATGACCACCACCTCCCTGGGGAGCAGTGCTCCCTGGGGAGAAACGCAAGAATGGAAGAGAGGAGGACAGCTGGAAAGGCAGGAAAGACAGACAGTATTTTCCATGACTCACACTGACAGGGAGATTAAGAAAGTGTTAGTCACTCAGTCATGCCCGACTCTTTGCGTCCCCATGGGCTGCAGCCCACCAGGCTCCTCTGTCCATGAGATTTTCCAGGCAAGGATACTGGAGTGGGTTGCCATTTCCTTCTCCAGGGGATATTCCCAACCCAGGGATCGAACCCGGGTCTCCTGCACTGCAGACAGATTCTTTACTGACTGAGCTACAAGGGAAGCCCTACAGGGAGATTGGGCTCAAACAAATTCTGGTGTTTTGAGATCAAAATAGCATTGATGGTGGTCGTTTGGGAGCAAAAGCAACTAAGCTAATCCAATAACGTGCAGATGAGCTGAAAGCTCCTCTGACTCAACCTCTCTGTTCTTGGCCAGAGAGAAGCCCTGAAGTTCCAGCAATGCTTGGGTCGTGGGGACCAAGCCAGAGGATTCACTTTTAATTTTAAGACATGATTAAAGGCCTTGTTAGATCTGTCTTTCAATAGACATGAAGGCCCACATTGGGCTATCTCCGTCTTAGAGACATAACGGTCCTCCCTCCATCAGGAAGATATTTGTGAATCTGGATTCTATAAAATATAATCCACAAGCTTAGTGCTAAAAGGTTTACACAGAATTCTGCTTGTTAAAGGAGCTTTAGCTCTTGGTCCCTGGAATTTACCTTTGCGCTGTTGTAAGTCCTTCGCTGTCTGTACTGTTTTTATCTTTGTCTCTGCAAATCTTTGGTAGAATCACCCAAATGCTGAGACTCCTTCTCCAGCTGATCTTTATTCCTCCTGGTCAGCTGCATCCTTAATGCTGAGAGACCTTGGGGTTATACAAAGTCGAGGACACGGGGAAAGTCTGTCTGTTTCCTGCATTCTGCCCGGTCCTCTCCGCCACTGCCTTGTCTTTCGAGGGACAACCCCGACTGTGAAGGTCACCTGGCCAGAGAGATGACAGTATAAACAAGAGTGAAGATGTCGAAGGGACCTATGTCCACCCTTGAGGCCCTGGGAGGAAGGGGGCCATCCTGGATCAGTGTCCCCAGAGCAAAATAGCACAATAATGAGGCACGCCAGTTCTCCGGTATGCCCAGGAAGCCTATTTCCGTGCTCATGGTAAGTCTCAGGAGGAAAGACACCTGGTCACGCTCTCTGTGGTTCTGGTCTCACCAGAAAGAACTCTGCAGCCCCTCCTCTACACGCCTATCCCATGACCAGCTGAGAATAAAGATGACAGGAAGCCTCCCCTGTGCACCTTCAGGACGGGAGCAGTGGGGTCCTGGGGCGGGGACCCTGCAGAGCAGGGCAGACTCGCGGGGCTGTG
This sequence comes from Antilocapra americana, assembly GCA_007570785.1. Lineage (NCBI taxonomy): Eukaryota > Metazoa > Chordata > Mammalia > Artiodactyla > Antilocapridae > Antilocapra > Antilocapra americana. The sequence continues at coordinate 583,340 of ML664216.1, forward strand.
GCACTGGGCCTGCGACCACTGCTAGGGCCCAGGAGGCGGTCTCACCTTGCCCTGCATACATGGGATCCGAAATTATTAAGGTGGGTCAGCAATAGACTAGAAGGGACAGGGACAGCCCTGGAGGAGCCCCAGGGGGACACATTTGCTCTTTTGTCAGGATTTAATCTAATCTCTGATCTCCTCCCCAAATATATATACATGTAGTCAGAACTGGGAGAACTTGTTGCCAAAACTGCTGCTGACAATAGAAATTAAAGCCACCCCTTAGATGCTGCAGGAGGGCAAGGGGCCCCTCTCCTTTTCCTCCTGGTTTGTAGGCCAGGATCTCTGAAGCTTCACCAAGCCTGCCTGTGGGGCTCACCCCCCAACGCCCAGCGTCGAGGGCAGACCCAGCCCAGCAGGTTCGAAGATCCACCACCCTTTTAGCTCATGGGGTGCCCACCTCTAGTGACCCTGCGCTGGGACGTGCTTGAAGACAAAGACAGTGAGAGCCGGCAACAGGAAGCGTGGACACTGGCTTCATGCCCTCAGAGGGACACACGTGCCACGAAGAGACACCAGGCCAGGCCACCGAGGCACCTTGTTTGCTCAAGCCTCCTGGCCTGTGCGCCTGTGTGGAGATCCGCCAGCAGCCTTACCTTCCGCTGTGAGAAGTACTGGATTAAAAAAAAAATCCAGCAACAATTTTTTGCATCTCAGTGAATAACTGGAGTCTCTTAAGGCGTTGAACAAGCTTGGTTAAAATAAATAAATAAATAAAAGGTTTAAGTAGCTGTTTCAAGAAGGTGGGTGAGGGGAATGAGAGACTGTCGGGCAGGGCGGATCCCACTGATGGAGACGTGGACAGACAGCCGGGCCATCCCCGTAGCGGGACGGGCAGGGCGCACAGGCGCTGTGTCTGCGGTGCATGACTGTGGTCACAGCAGGGCTGGCAGGAGGGAAGCGCCACAGGGCATGTGCCTCCTGCCTCGACCCAGGCGTGGGGCCCAGGACCGGCTCTCCGGACGTCCCGGGTTTCAGTTCTGCCCACGTTCTGCTGAGAACACCAGCCAAACCGAGTCCTGTGCAGCTGGAAGAAAGAGAGGGAGGAGGCCGGGGGCTCGGGGCCAGAGGGCATGGGCAGGAGCACGTCTGGGGGGAAGGGGGAAGGTGGGGCCCCACTCACTCACAGAGCCACAGCTCAGAGCGGGGTCTCCTGCCCACCGCACCACCCAGCTCCCCTCCCCACCCCACCAGCCTGGCCCTCCCCCGGCTTCAAGGGGAACTGCTGTCCTGCCAGAAAGAAAGAGAGCTGCCAGACCCTCTGGGTCTCAGTCATTTGAAATGAAAACGGAGGTGCGAGTGCACCCCCTGGGGAACGGTGGTGGGAAACCGGCAGGGGATCCCCGACCGCGCCTGCGGAGGGCTCTCCTCTGAACCTGCCACACAGCAGGGGCTCAGAACTGGTCACTCTCATCACGACCACTGGGACGGAGGACCGCCGGGGCCCTGCAGAGAGGGGGCTGGGGAGCAGTCCTGGGTCTTCAGAAGACGCTAGAATGCTGGGCTCCTGAAACTCGGCTGGGAAACCGCTGTTTCCATCTGCGCATCCACTGTGCCCCACTCTGACACCAACAGGATAGTAAGTCTTCATCCTGGACGGACAGAGCCTGGGGGACAGACACACGGATAGTGACAGTTCAACGCACAGCTGTTTGAACAGAGCATCCACAGCTGTTTGAACAGAGCATCTCAGGCCAGAGGGAGCAGCAGTTGCTTCTGCTGGACGAGGCAACCTCGAGAGCAAGCACCCTTGGCCCTGCAGGGAGAGGGGCCCACAGGGGCAGCCACCATGGGGAGGGCCACAGGGAGCGTGCCAACAGGGCGAGGAATGCTAGGCGTGATGGCAGTTGGCCAGCACCGTGTGCGGTGACAGTGGGCAGCCCCGGCCTAACCCCTCACTCCGGCGGAGCTGGCACACGGCTGTGGCCCCAGCCCAGGCCTCCAGGTCGGACCATCTGGGGCCAAGGCCACGTTGTAGGACAAGCTGTGTTCTCAGGCGCCTATGCCAAGCCAAGGCCAAAAAGCTGCCTTCCAAACAGCATGGGGCTGGCTTGCTGGATGTCCCGCACTTCACAGAGCTGCTCAGCACCCAGGGGCCCAGTCGCCCGAGCGCAATTCCACATCCCAATGGGAGCCCCCGGGGTCTGAGTGTCACAGAGCTGCTCTCCTGCAACTTGCAAGGTGCAGGGGGTCCATAGGGTGAGGAGAAAGGCCAGCTCCTCCCAGGAGGAGAGAGGGAAGGGCTCAGAGACGAGGAAAGGGAAGGTGCAGCCAGCAGATGCAGGGCGAGAGGGCCCAGCCTGACCCTAAATGGAACAGGAAGACCTGAGACAGAGAGAAGGCAGCACTTTACGAGCCCCAGGGTCACCCTCCCATCAGCAGCCCACGTGGGCCAACTCGGGGCACACAGCAGGACCTCGGCTAGACCACCTGCCTCCCTGCTCCAGGCATCACAGCACAGCCTGGGCCGGGGGAGGGGGGGCGGTGCTCTTGTCACGGCGTCCCCGAGAAGGACAGAGGCCCCGGGGAACGTGATCAGGGCAGGGCTGCCTTGGAATCCTCTCGGATTTGTGTGGGAGTGAGAGGCTTCTGGCTGCAGTTAAACACCTCAGGCAGCTTTTGCACAAAGAAAGGTTTTATTTTCCTGAACCTTCGTTCCTATCCAGAATCCCAAAGGGATGAATTCACACCAATCAAAATCAGGATTTATCAACCAGAAAGTTCAACCGTGTTTCCTGCCAAGCCTAGTCGTTTATAAAAAATAGCTGGTTATTAGGTTTGCCAAGACAGAGTTTCATGAGCTACCTGATTTTTCAGGCTCTGAAGGCAGAGGGGAGCTGGCGGGGATATTGGGGAATGAAGTCCCAGGTGATGCTTCCTCATGGTGACTAGGGTGGGCAGAGGTCCGCGGGCACTCAGCACTGTGCAGGACTCAGAGGAGCTGAAGGAAGGAGCAGAGACCAGGGAGAGATGGAGGACGGGGTGGGGTCAGAGCCCACCATCCCTGGGAGGCTCAGGGTCCCCATCCCACCTTCTTCCTGCAGAGATACCCAGGCCCTGCTCAGAGCAGTGAAGCAGAGCAGGACCACACGGCCAAGGTATGTGCAGACAGGGAGGGGAGGGCGGTGCAGCTTCGAAGGGGCCGAGGGGCTCAGGGGTTGGGGAAGCTTCCTGCAGTCCAGGGTCACTGCATTCCTGGGGCACAAAGGAAGAGCCCCGAGCCCTGAGTCAGGGCCAGCTCTGCAGAGATGTCTCCCCACCTGTGAGCGCAGCCACCAAGATGCGGTTCAGCACCCCAAAGACGTCAGCTGATGCATAGCCAGGACCACCTGACAGCAACACCTCACTCTTCTCCCACTGGAAGGTCCTCCGACAGGACGGACGAGACCAGCGGTGTGGACTAGCAGGGGCTAGTGTGGGGTGAAGCCTGCTCTGGGCCCCTCCACATCTTGCATCTGACAGGACGCTGCCCCCTGGGTCCCTGTCCTGCTCTGCTCTGCCCACTGCAGGGTGGCTGGGAGTGCCCAGGGGTTTGGGACTGGATGCCATAGGCAGGGCAGGGCCGCTGCTCAGGCCAGAACTGTGCAGGGAGTCCCGCTCATGCGTCACGTGTGGGGTGCCCCGTGCTGGAGCAAACGGGGAGAAGCGGGGTGACCCATACATCCTCCCCCGCACTAGATGCCTCAGCCTGGGGCACTGCCAGCCCAGGGTTTCCTTGGGTGGAACCTCACTCGCTGTGGCCCTAAGGGAGAGCCCCCCAAGCTGCCAGGGACACAGGGGGAGAGGGGAGGGCTTTCTTTCCCTCTGCCGAGAAGATGGAGAAGCAGCCTCACCCCCAGGTCCTCTCCAAGGGCAGCCGCAGAGCCTCCGTGAGCCATCTGCTGCTTCTCCCAGTCTGTCTGGCCTCAGCCCCACAACGTGTTCCAGGAGCCCCTCCATGTGGTCGCCTGGGCCTGGCCTCCAGAGACCTCACCCCAGAGGGTGAGGACCGGGATCAAGACCAGGGCCTCCTTGCCTCCTGCGTTGACCTGGGTGTCTAGAAAGTGTCCTGGTTGCTTCTCAGGTCGCCAAGAAATAAAACCCCCAAAATGAGGGTAAGGTCGGGTTGTGGGCACACCCTTGCAGGACTGTTTGCTGCCCCGTGGGGGAGCAGCACTTGGTACCAGGGTCACCCGCCCCATTCCCGCCCGAGAACGTGCATTAGGAGCTGCGGACGTCTCACCAAACGTGTTAGCTGCCCCCGTGGACACCGTGGCTGTAAGTCGTGTCCAGCCCCACGGGCTGCAGCACGCCAGGGTTCCCTGTCCATCGCCGTCTCCCAGAGTTGGCTCGAATTCATGTCCATTGAGTCAGTGATGCCATCCAGCCATCTCATCCTCTGGACACTCAGGCATGAGTGAATGTTTGAACCAGTGTTACCAAGAGCTGGCACTCACAGCCAGCACCTATTCAGAAGACACAGGGCCCGCCGATGTCTGTTGTTGCTAACTTTGCCACCATTGTTCAAAATAGCAGTTTGTCAATGGGATCTGCAAGTAAGACCCAAATGTAACTTCTTATGTAAGCAAGGCACAATTCCAGAATATGAACTGTGGGAACAGAAAGCTTCTCTTAAGGTAAACTCCATGCAGTCATTGATGCGACTTGTAAAAATGTAAATTAATAAATGCCAAAACAGCATGCTGGCTGTCTGCTTAAGCCTTAGAATGTAGCTCTTGCTTTGAACGCAGCCATATTCAGCAGCCAGCATATTGGTTAATTGCCTTGTGGTTGCAGGTGGATGGTGTAAAACTCATTTTCTCCTTCTTGCTGCAGAGCTGGTGACGCTGTGTTCTCTGAGTGCTGAGAAGAGCCTTTGAATGGCTAATCTGTATTTCCTTAGATGAGGTACAGTAAAATCTCATTATAACAGACTTCTCTGCTATGCCCTAGAAATCGTCAGATGTCTGGTTAACTCAATTCTGCATAAATATGGTAAGTTCTATCTTCACAGCCAGTTTTGACTGGAAAGCAGTTCCGGTCTTTGTCCACCAAAAGTGAACATTAGGACATGGCCTTGGGGTTGAAGAGGGTCTGCTCACTCCCCCGTCAAAAGCCTTCCAGCTCCGCCCTTTTCACCTGCGGTCGGGTGGCTTCCAGCTTCCCGCTGTCCACACCCAGATCAGAACCACAGAGAATCCAGGCACAAGATGGGGAGGGCACAATTCCACACAGGCCCCAGTCACAGCTGTGGGTCCCGAGGAGCCAGGAAGGGCAGCAGAGCAGCCAGCATTTGTGGAGACTCTGCAGAATTAATGAGTGAATGGATAGAACGTTCCATGAGCATCTGTTTCACAGAGTCATCAAAAATAGGTTATCTGCATTTATATAATTGTTCACAACCTCCTTGAGTTTTGTTTTTCTTTGTCAGGGTAATGTTTCTTCTCTCATTTCTGATTTTACTTGAGTCTTCTCTTTTTCTCTTAATGTATCTAAAGGTATAAATTCTGTTTATCTTTTTTTAAAAGACAGTCTTTAATTTTGTTTATCTTTCCTATTGTTTTTCTGGGGCTTCCCAAGTGGCTCAGATGGTAAAGAATCTACCTGCAATTCAGGAGACCCTGGTTCAATCCCTGCATTAGAAAGATACCCTGGAGAAGAAAATGGCAACCCACTCCAGTATCCTTTCCTGGAGAATTCCATGGACAGAAGAGCCTGGCAAGCCACAGTCAAGGGGGTGTCTCTATTTCATTTATTTCTGCTCTGAGGTTTATTTCTCCTCTCTACTAACTTTGGGTTTGATTTGTTCTTCTTTTCCCAATTTCTCAAGGTGTGAAGTTAGGATGTGTTTCTGATCTTTCTCTTTTCCTAATGTTAGGCATTTGTCACTATAAACTTCTCCCTCAGAACTGTTTTTGCTAAACTCCATAAGTTTGGGTATGCTATGTTTCCATTTTTGTTTCTCTCAAGATATTTTCGTGATTGGAAAGGGTATGATTTCGTCTCCTTGCACTTTCTAAGGCTTGTTTTGTGACCTAATCTATGATCTTTCTCAGGGAGTGCTCTGTGTTCACTTGAGAAGAGTGTGTGCTCTGCCACTGTTGAGTGGAGTGTTCCGTATACGTCCATTCGTCCATTGGTCTAAGACAGAGTCCACTGTGTTCTTGTTGACTTTCTGCCTAGATGATCTATCCTTTATTGAAACTGGGATACTGAAGTCCCTGCTATTATTATATTGTTATCCATTTCTCTCTTCGGATCTGTTAGTATTTGCTTAATATATTTGGGTACTGTGGTATTGAGTACTTACGTATTTACAGTTGTTATATCCTTCTGATGAATTTGTACCTTTGTCATTATATAATGACCTTGTCTCTCTTGTTACAGCTTTTGACTGAAATTCCATTTTGCCTGATACAAGATCCACAATCCCTGTTCTCCTTCAGTTTTCATTTTAATAGGCTGTCTTTGTCCTATGGATCCTATCAAGCCTGCGGATCTCCTTACAGCTGAAGTGAGTCTCCTGCAGCATACAAGTGGGGCTTGACTTTTCATCCACTCAGTCACTCTATGCCAAAATGTTGGAGAATTGAACCCACTCCCATTTAAAATAATAACTGACAGCTAAAGACTCAGTATAGCCATCTAATTCACTGCTTTCTGGCTGTTTGGCAGTTCCCCTGTCCCTTTCTATCTCTTTCACTGTCTTTTCTTGCAAACTGATAATTTTCCACAGTGCTATACTAGGCTTCCCTTCTCTTTTATCTTTTGTTTATCTATTGTAGGTTTTTGCTTGTGTTTACCATAAGGGCAGTCTTGTTTTAAAGCTTTGTGTTACACCATTTGTATAACGTGTGCGTATATGAGACAGAGAGAGAGACTGATTTTTAAAAAGCAATGCCTTTTGGCTTCTCTACCAGATGAGATGCAAGATCAATGAACATCATTTTAATGGAAAAATCATAGCGAATGACTTTTTAGTTTAGTCAATTTCAATAGCTTTATTGAGATATAATTGACTGAAACACAATAAACTTCACATATTAAAGCATATAACTTAATAAATTTTAACGTGGTAAAGAATTCACCTGCAATGCAGGAGAGCCCTGGTTTGATTCCTGGATTGGGAAGATCCACTGGAGAAGGGATCTTGGGCTTCCCTGGTAGCTCAGCTGGTAAAGAATCCACCTGCAATGTGGGAGACCTGGGTTCGATCCCTGGGTTGAGAAAATTTCCTGAAGAAGGGAAAGGCTGCCCAGTCCAGTATTCTGGCCTGGAGAGTTCCATGGACTGTATAGACCATGGGGTTGCAGAGAGTCGGACGCGGCTGAGCGCCTTTCGCTTTCACTCTTTTCAGCATGTGCACATCGGTGACACAATCACTGCAGTCACAGTGACGAAAGCCAGCACCCTGAAGCTCACCCCTGCCCCTTTGTGACCCCCCTTAGCTTCAGAATAAACTGTAAGTCAATCCTCCAAGTTTATTCTTTTTCAAGATTGTTTTATTATTCTAGCTACTTAGATTCACCCTGTAATTTTTTAAATAAAGTCATCAATTTAAACAAACAAACAGAAAAAGCCTGGAGTTTTTATTAGGACTACTCGAATAACAGGCAACAACGCAGTTCAGTTCAGTCACTCAGTCGTGTCCGACTCTCTGTGACCCCACGGACTGCAGCTCGCCGGGCCTCCCTGTCCATCAGCAACTCCCAGAGCTTGCGCAGACTCATGCCGTCTAGTCGGCGATGTAATCCAACCATCTCATCCTCTGGTCCTCTGAACTGAATCAGGGAGGATGTTCTGAGGTGGAGTACGTGCATCCCATGGAGTGGGGTGTAATTTGCCGGATTTTGTAGATGCCCTTTATCAGGTGACGGAGCGTCCCATCTATCCCTTGTTTGCTGAGGCTTTTCATTATGAATAGATGTTGAATGCTCAACACTTTTTTACTATTTATTTTTTCTTCCCAGCTGGCATATTGGCTATCACTATTTGCTGTGTTGTTTAGGTGATTGATGGATTTAGAGTTTATAGTAAACATCATTGACTCATCTTGGTCTGTGTTCAAGTGGTATTATTCCATCTTGCATGTAGGGTGGGAGCTATTGTGATCTCACTTTACAGGTGAGAAGACTCAGGCTTAGAGGCTTCACTGGAAATTGCAGAGTCTGGATATTCTCTAGTTTTTGTTGCTGCTCTCCCATCATTTCTTATTTTAAGAGCACTTTTCTTCCTCCTCATCTTACACTACCCTACTTGGAGACACGTACAATATTTACCTATAATTTCTTATTTTGTTTAAACTATTTTCACGTTTAACTGCAGAGTTTATTAGGAATCTATTTTAGTGTATAGTATGACATCAAAGGGGCTTCCCAGGCGGTGCTAGTGGTAAAGAACCCGCTTGCCAGGGCAGGAGACCTAAGAGACATAGATTTGATCCCTGGGTCGGGAAGATCCCCTGGAAGAAGGCACTGTAACCTACTCCAGTACTCGTGCCTGGAGAGCCCCTGGGACAGAGGAGCCCGGGGGGCTGTGGTCCATGGTGTTGCACAGAATCGGACACGACTGAAGCAACCTAGCGGGCACACACACGTGTGATACCAAGATCTAACTATTTGACAGAAGTTTTGCCATATCCCAACATCGTATGTATGTATGTGAAACTGTATTTGCATGATTCACGCTATTTTTATTAATGGCATACAAAATATTTGGGGAAAGATTGAGGGCAGGAGAAGAAGGGGACAACAGAGAATGAGATGGTTAGATGGCATCACCGATTCAATGGACATGGGTTTGGGTGGACTCCAAGAGTTAGTGATGGACAGAGAGGCCTGGAGTGCTGCGGTTCATGGGGTTACAAAGAGTTGGACACGACTGAGCAACTGAACTGAACTGAACTGAAAATAATTTGACCTCTGCTTAATTGTAGTTCTTCCTATCTCCCTTCTTTTGAATAAATATCTCAGCCATATTAATGTGTTACACCCTAGATTAATTGTTTTTATTTTTTCACCTCCCAGGAACTTGGGTTTGGCAAAGAATGGCATATACATATCACTCTTACATACTTTTCCTGGTTTTCCAGTTTAAAAGCCCAGCAAACCTCCATTAGCCCATCTAGTCCAGTCTTAACTTGCATAGTTATGTAAAGAGACGAAAGCTTTACTTCAGCACCATACTTTTCTCGTACTTGTGGACATCATATTTTTCCATTATTCTCAAGTGTATGATTTTCTCCACTGTGTTTCTCACTGGCAATGCTTGGGATGCAAGAAAGTTATTAATTCAAATACTTTTATTATGCCACAGTATTATAATTTAAATATCTTCTAAACATTTTTCAAGGGAATCCCCTGGGGGTTTGGAAGAAATTAGATCATCTGCAAGTAGTTTGACATTAGAGTTTCCTTTGCCGTTGTTGTTTCATCACTAAGCTATATTCAACTCTTTATGACCCCATGGACTGCAGTATGCCAGACTCCTCTGTCCTCCACTATCTCCCGGAGTTTACCCAAACTCATGTCCATCAAGTCAGTGATGCCATCCAACCATCTCATCCTCTGTTGCCCCCTTCTCCTCCCACCTTCAATCCTTCCCAGCATCAGGGTCTTTTCCAATGAGTCGGGTCTTCACATCAGGTCACCAAAGTATTGGAGCTTCAACTTCAGCATCTGTCCTTCCAGTGAATATTCAGGGTTGATCTCCTTTAGGATTGACTGGTTTGATCTCTTTGCTGTTCAAGAGACTCTCAAGAGTCTTCTCCAACACCATAGTTCAAATGCATCATTTCTTCAGTGCTCAGCTTTCTTTATAGTCCAACTCTCACATCCATACACAACGACTGGAGAAACCATAGCTTTGACAAGATGGACTTTTGCTGGCAAAGTGATGCCTCTGCTTTTTAACATGCTGTCTGGTTTGGTCATAGCTTTTCTTCCAAGGAGCAAGCATCTTTTAATTTCATTTTCCTTTCCAGCACTTAAATCTCTTACTCTTCTCTTTAGCCTATTGCACTGGCTGGAATTCCCCGACCACCAAGAACAACATAATCTTCCTTTCCTGTTTTGGGTGGGAAGCCTTGCGGTATGTCACTGCTGAGGTGTGAGGTGATTAGATCAATCTGACTTTAGCATGGTGAGGAAATATATAGGACTTTTGGAGTCTGACTTTATCAAGAACCTTTTTAGCAATTATTCACTTTCTTATCTAAAACTGTTTGTTTACACCATTGAGATGCTATTTTTTTAGTTTTCTAATTTAAATGCAAATTTGTACTATAGGAGAAAATGTTTTAAGTTTTGATGAGATAGTCTTTTAACACACTGTTATGGGTTGTTTTGTTCTGCTTTGTTTATTAATTTAAGATTTGACATCCACTCTGATCTGTTTACTATATTTTTTAAAAAATGCATTTCATAAGTGCACACGACTCTTAATAAATGGGTGAGTTTTCTGTCTCTTTCTGAACTTGGGACAGATCATACAATGTGAATAATCAGCTCCCTGAGATTTTAAAATAATTTCCTTGTTTACAACCTGGCACATTTTTAGAGTGATTATGCAATAAATTTTTACAATCAATTTTATCAATAGTTAATTTTTCAAGTTCTCTGGTTTTTTATTAGACTTTAGGGGAAAATGATACCCACAAAAGCTCCATACTTTTTAAATTTAATATCATTTCCCTCTGCATAACACTCATGCTTCCTAAAAAAGAAAAATCTGCTCAAACTCTGTCATCACACCTTCTCCCTCATCTCCAATTTTGTCTTCTTTCCTTTTCCTGTAATGAGATGTGTTTTTAAGTCCCCCAAAATATTGGATTTGTTTAATTATTTAACAACATTCAAACCTCAACTTTGAAAATCATAGTTTTATCAACTTTTGTGGTGTTTCCTTTTGGTATTTCATAGTCTGAAAGCATGATTGGCCCTTTTATTTTAACTTCCTTTTGTGGACTACTATAGTCATTTATTTTAGTTCCGTGAAACTTGATGGAATAGTTTCTGATCATGCGATTAAAGGTTTGGAATATCGAATAATAACAGCTGCCATCATTATCATATTCTGATAGGAAACTTTTAAGAGTCATGTGTCATCCAAGTGCTTCACATGCATTTCCTGATTTAGTTTTGAAGGGAGCAAGCAGGAGTTCACACTCTCAGCCCGTGTGAGCTGGAACGTTGGTCTCCCCCTCAGACTGAGACTTCCCTGTCTCAGAGCGATGCCACCAGCTCTCTGGGGTCTCAGCTTGCAGAGAGCTGATGGTGAGGCTTGCAGCCTCCATAATAGATCTCAGTTTCTTACCATAAATCTCTTTAGATAGGTAAACAGGTAGATAGACAGAAAGGCAGACTGCTGGGAGGACAGAGATGATGGATATTGATAGGTAGATACAGACAGATGACAGGCAGCTCTTGGGCGGGTGGTAGATAGGGAGACAGGTAGAGAGAGACGGCCAGACAAACAGACCCCTTGTGGCTGTTCCCCTGGAGATCCCTAACACACACCCTATTCAGGCCTTTCCCACCCCTGTCTCCTTTCCCCACATCCTCACATCTTACAGGATGGTGTCCCAGACCCTAGCCTCAGGGTTTCGTTTTCAGGGACCTAAGCTCAGACAACGCCAACAACAGTTAATCTTCATTTACCAAGACAAAATGTGCCTCTTCGTTTTGCTTAGTTTTAGCCTTGAAATCCTCTGTGTCTAACAGCAATAACATTGCCTATGCTTTCCCTTAGGGCTTCCCAGGTGGCACCAGTGGTAAAGAACCATCTGCCAATGCAGGAGACACGAGATGTGGGTCGATCCCTGGGATAGGAAGATCCCCTGGAGGGGGGCACGATAACCCGCTCCAGTGTTCTTGCCTGGAGAATCCCCTGGACAGAGGGGCCTGGCGGGCTACGGTCCATGGGGTCTCACAGGCTCGGACACGACTGAAGCGACTTAGCACGCAAGCGCACATACAGACGCACATCCTGCAGGTTCTGTTTTTTCAGAGGACCCTGACTACCATAGAGGAAAGATACACCATGGGACATGGAAGTTTCCAGAAACACAGGCCAGGGTATGCAGTGGTCGACTGTGCTCATGCTGAGGCTGCTGGGATCAGTGGGCAGGGGGAGGCAGCGCAGGGAGCTGGCTGGGTGCTGCGTGCGGTGTCAACGCGGAGGCGAGGGGTGCAGTGACAGGTGGGTGAGCGGCCGCAGTGGCTTGGGAGGGGCCGCGGCTTTCCAGGGACCGGCAGGCAGGAGAGGGAGGCAGAGCACAGAGACAAACCAGGACATTCCAGCAAGCGTCCCCTGGAGGGGACTAGGGAGGGGAGGTGGGGAGCCCAGAGGAACGGGTGCAGGCAGCGGGCGAGGAAGGCTGCCTCCAGGAGGGGGTGAGGGCTGCGGGCACCCGTGTGGCTCTGGGCACAGCCATATGAGTCAAGAAAAGTTTCTGCTCCTCCCAGGAGTGAATTTACGAGCCGTCCTCCAAGTTTCCAATTCTATTAAGATTGAATGTCTGCTAAATGGAAAGCCTGGCACATTTTAATAGGGTTGTAATAGCAGGTAATTGCATGTTTATGCATATATTTATATAAGGAGATTATCAACAGCATGTCCTTCACAATCATGACTTCGAAACGCAGAATTTATGTCCTAAAACTGCTTTTACAATTCCATTATCAAACCGCATCCTTCTTTATTTCCTACAGGGCTTTCTCAGGCTAAACTTGAGAAATTGTCAAGTGTTTTAATAAAATTCACTTTGAACCTCCTGTATTTCACTGTGTGAAAATGGGTTTCTAGCGGCCTCTCCTAATTAAAGAAACCACACTACTAAGTGGATGCCTTCTGAGCAAAGCCAACGGCATTACCTGTGGCAACCCCACCTAGGAACAACCAAGCACGCTGTTCAGTGCAGACGTTGGCAGCTCAGAGCCATTTGGACGCCGATCAGGCACCTGTTGGCTCATTCCTACAATTTTACATTGTGTTAGGTTTGGTGTTCCTAGTTTGCAGCCTATTAAACCTGATGAAGTTGAAATATGAGCTCCCTGGGTCATAAATGAACATAAGCTGCTCTCAGACAAATGAGAGGCTCAGAATAGAAATATTTACTGCACCTCAGTGAGAAGCTTTCATAAAATTGCTCAGGCTGGTGTAGCTGTTCTTTGCAGTGGAGCAGCCGACGCGCTGGGTCACCGTGTGTCCTGTGAAAGACCGTGGCTCTTGACAGCAGATAACGAAGCTTTCACCCCAAACTCTGGGGAGCTGTGACACCCAGAAACCCTTCAGCTCATCAGAGTTGATCAGGAATCTCTGAAAGTCAGGAAGAAAATGGCATCTGATGAATCATCTCCCATCCAGAGGCTCCTGGATCTTGAGCCCTGCTCCCCTCTGCTCCCTGGGGAAGGGTGGGCATTGCCCTTTTAGGAGTGTGCCCGCAGGGGAGACTCCATCTAAAGGTATAGAGGTGAGGGCCCACCCACCATAGGAGGAAACTGACGGGCTGGCTGAGAGGCGAGAAGCCTTCTTCAGTCCCCAGCAGCCTGTGGGAGCCCCTCCTGGGGGGAGACGAATCCTGAAAGCTGGAGGCCACGTGGGGTGCACAGCAAGGTGGCCTGAGCCGCTGGGGGCCCTGCGAGAGGAAGAGCACAGGTCCAGCAGGAGGAGGTGTCACCCCCAAGCCGGGGAACCTGGGGGTAATGGCGGGCAGGGGGTGGGGGGCTCAGGGATGGGGGGCCCTGAGTTGGTCACAGTGGACAGCTTTGCCCTCCAGTCTGATGAAGACGGAGGGAAGTGAAAAGAGCAAGGCCAGCGTGTGGGGAGCTGCCTGGTGGGGCTGGATGCTGGGGAAGGGAGTGGGAATGGCCCCCCTCTGCCGGAGACGTCCAGCTCGCCCACGTTTCCCAGGACTCCTCCGGGCCAGCACTGAGAGTCCTGTGTCCCAGAGCCCCCTTGGTAACCCACCCTCGTCCTTGTCCCTGCTGCCCACCCACTGACCCCAGCTCAGAGCAGAGGGTGCCTGGGGATGGGCTCGGGACCCAGGCCAGGTGGGAGAGGGGCAATCAAAAGGAACCCACCTCTGGGTTACTTTGCTTTATGAGGAAGCACTCCAAAGGCACTGGGAAAAAAGAAGAAAACCAGAGATTAAGTCAACACGCACATACACCTTCATCACCCAGATAAATAGACCTTAACATTCCGTCATACTATGTTCAGGTCATTTATCATCAAGTGAAACATTATCTGCATTTTTGAAGCAGCCTGCCTACTCACCTTTCATTCTCAGAAATAACAACTGCGCTGAAACCAGCATCACTCCCGACCTACCTGTCATCGCTTTGTAATAGGCAATGTGTGTTCATGAGCCACAGAGCAGCTGGCTTTGTTTGAAGCGCTGCGTTTCATAATGTGCAGAACGTTCAGAACCTGCTCGGTGCTGTTCTGGAGAACATGGCCTCTTGGTTCACAACCTCAGAACCCTATACTTTACCTGCTAATGTGCTTGTCTATGGTGTGATTATAACGAGGCCGAGTCACCCTTCTACAGGATTGGTCATGTGGCCAGCTCTTGGCCACACGGCAGGCGCAGCACGTGGGTCCGCTTGCACCTGCCCTGGAGGCTCTCCAACAGTTGTTAGAACTGAGCTGGCAGGTCACGGGGGGCATCTCCGCCTGGAGGTCCCACCCCCTTCAGTAACAGGAATGAGGCTCCCCCTGAGATTACCACATCTCTCATTTTTCAAAATCATGAATATGAAAAATCTCAGTATATTTTAATCTGATACAATTTTTCTGCACTTTATTTACATTTTATTTTGAAAATTTCAGACAAAATAAAGTCGACAAATCAATACAAGCAATTCATGCTCATCTTCATTCAGGTTTCAAAGACTGTTGAATTTTGTCATCTTGGCTTCCTCGTTCTTTCTCTTGCCACAGGTATTTTTTTTTCTGAACGACTTGATAGTAAGTTTTTGAATAATACTCTGGTACCCACAGAGGGGCTTCCTAGATGGTACTAGTGGTAGAGAGCCCACCTGCAATGCAGGAGACTCAAGAGACACAGGTTTGGTCCCTGGGTCGGGAAGACCCCCTGGAGGAGGACATAGCAACCCACTCCAGGATTCTTGCCTGCAGAATCTCATGGACAGAGGACCCTGGTGGGCTACAGTCCATGGGGTTGCACAGAGTCGGACATGACTAAGCAACTACAGCGAACTAATATTGCGGTAATTACTTCATAAAATCAAAAGGCATCGTTTTATATAACCATAGCACAATGATCAAAAACAGAACATTAATGCAGTACAGTTTTGCCAGTGGTCACACTAATATTTATAGAGAAAGAAAAATGTCTGGAAGGAAATCCTATATCGTATGTATTTTGTTACCCTACTTAGTTTTTCCTTGCTCTTCATAACCTTGCTTTTTTAGATTGAAATATATTTGGTTTACAATGTTGTGTTAGTATCAGATGTACAGCAAAATGATTCAGTTATACATGTACATATATATTCTTTTTCATATTAATTTCCATTGTAGGTTATTGCAGAGTATTGAGTAGGGTTCCCTAGAAATGGTATGGACCTAACAGAAGCAGAAGATATTAAGAAGAGGTGGCAAGAATACCAGAAGAATTGTACAAAAAAAATCTTCACGACCCAGATAATCACTATGGTGTGATCACTCACCTAGAGCAAGACATCCTGGAACGTGAAGTCAAGTGGGCGTTAGGAAGCATCTCTACGAACAAAGCTAGTGGAGGTGATGGAATTCCAGTTGAGCTATCTCAAATCCTAAAAAATGATGCTGTGAAAGTGCTACACTCAATATGTCAGCAAATTTGGAAAACTCAGCACTGGCCACTGGCCTGGAAAAGGTCAGTTTTCATTTCAATCCCAAAGAAAGGCAATGCCAAAGAATGCTCAAACTACCATACAACTAACGTCTCACACGCTAGTAAAGTGGTGCTCAGAATTCTCCAAGCCAGGCTTCAGCAATATATGAACCGTGAACTTCCAGATGTTCAAGCTGCTTTTAGAAAAGGCAGAGGAACCAGAGATCAAATTGCCCACATCTGCTGGATCATCAAAAAAGCAAGAGAGTTCCAGAAAAACATTTATTTCTGCTTTATTGACTATGCCAAAGCCTTTGACTGTGTGGATCACAATAAACTGGAAAATTCTTAAACAGATGGGAATACCAGACCACCCGACCTGCCTCTTGAGAAAACTGTATGAAGGTCAGGAAGCAACAGTTAAAACTGGACATGGAACAACAGACTGGTTCCAAATAGGAAAAGGAGTATGTCAAGGCTGTACATTGTCACCCTGCTTATTTAACTTATATGCAGAGTACATCATGAGAAACACTGGGCTGGAGAAAGCACAAGCTGGAATCAAGATTGCTGGGAGAAATATCAATAACCTCAGGTATGCGGATGACAACACTCTTATGGCAGAAATTGAAGAAGAACTAAAGAGCCTCTTGATGAAAGTGAAAGAGGAAAGTGAAAAAGTTGGCTTAAAGCTCAGCATTCAGATAACTAAGATCATGGCATCCAGTCCCATCACTTCATGACAAATAGATCAGGAAACAGTGGCTGATTTGGGGGGGCTCCAAAATCACTGCAGATGGTGATTTCAGCCATGAAATTAAAAGATGCTTACTCCTTGGAAGGAAAGTTATGAGCAACCTAGACAGCATCTTAAAAAGCAGAGACATTACTTTACCAACAAAGGTCCGTCTAGTCAAGGCTGTGGTTTTTCCAGTGGTCATGTATGGATTTGAGAGTTGGACTATAAAGAAAGCTGAATGCCAAAGAACTGAAGCTTTTGAACTGTGGTGTTGGAGAAGACTCTTGAGAGTCCCTTGGACTGCAAGGAGATCCAACCAGTCCATCCAAAAGGAGGTCTGTCATAGGTGTTCATTGGAAGGACTGATGTTGAAGCTGAAATTCCCAATACTTTGGCCACCTGATGCGAAGGGCTGACTCATTTGAAAAGACTCTGATGCTGGGAAAGATTGAGGGCAGGAGGAGAAGAGGACAATAGAGGATGAGATGGCTGGATGGCATCACTGACTCAATGGACATGAGTTTGAATGATAGACAGAGAGGCCTGGCGTGCTGTGGCTAATGAGGTCTCAAAGAGTCAGACACGACTGAGAGACTGAACTGAACTAAACTGAGGCTGTACAGGGTCCTTGTTGTTTAACTATTTTGTATATAGCAGTGTGTGGATTTAATCTCAAACTCTTAGCTGAATAATCTTGACATTTTTGAAAAGCATAGGCCGTTTATTTTGTAAGATGATCCTCACTTGATTTGGTTCTCTACTGTTTCTTCATGATTAGATTCAAGTAATGTGCTTTTGTCAGGAATGCTGCAAAAATGACGTGTCCACAGTAAGCACGGAGGCCCAGGACATCAAGTTATCCCTTTGCTGGCTGTGTGACCTTTGGTCACTTGGTAGAAGTGCTGTCGCCAATTCTCTCCACTGTAAAGTTTTTATCCTTCCTGTGTAATTATAGATACTCTGTGGGGAGACATTGTAATTTCTGTTTTCCCTTCCAACTCTTACCCAGGAGTTGAAGCATCCATTGGTGAGATTTGCGTGTAGCAATTACTAATGCAGTGATTGATAAATTATGACTTTCTAATTCCATCACTCTTCTACCTCAACTTCTAGTGGGATTCTATGGGAAGGAAGAGAAGAACTTTCTCTTCTCCTTGTGTCTGTGTGCGATCCATGTAATTTCATGGATTCTTATCTTTTCTATAGGTTATCACCTACTGTTGTCATTTATTTGATGTTCAGACTGTTCCATATCTGGCCATTAGGAATTCCTCTGAGCCAACTCTTGTGTCTTTTTGCTGACCCTGGTGTCCTTCTGACGTGTCCCATTGCCCTGAGTGTATTCTTGCTTTCTGTCTCAGAAAGATGTTCCAGGACTATCTTGTTCCTGCCCAGCCCAGGTCTAGCTGCAAGAATTCCCCAGAAATAGTTTTCCTAGCTTCTTCTGGTGGAGAACTGCTCCGGCCGCTAGCTGGGCGCAGTCGCTCTGGCCCGCAGAGCAATCAAAGGGGGGTCCGAATCCACCTGAAAACGGATGAAGGGGTGGGTGGGACAAGAGACGCGAAGAACGGCAGCAAGACAAAGGTTCTGATCAAGCTGCAAAACTTTATTGAGCGCAAGGCGATTATATATGGGGAGGAGGGGAGGGAGTGGGAAAAGGAAGGGGGGAGTTCTGACGGGCATGTAAGGAATACGTGTCTTGTGGGCGATTGGCCTGTCGGATATATGTTCGCCACATGATCCTTTTGGTGATTTGCCAGCCGAATGTATAGCTGGCACGTAATCAGCGCCTTATATGGCAGCAGGCTTGCAGCGTTCTGACCGTAATGGCTCTGGCTGATCGCATCAGCCGGCCGGGCCCCAACAGAGAACTGCACACACACACACACACACACACACACACACACACACACACACACGCACGCACACTGCATGTCTCTACTCCTATCTGTAGATCACCTGTCACATGAATTCACACCAGCTCTTCCAGTTCAGGTCCAGGTCTACCGGGTTAATTCCAGCAGCCCCATTCCTATTTCTCCAACAACAAGGAGCCTCACTACCATCAAGACAGTGTAGTTATTTGTTTGTTCAGTTCCATAAAACACATTCCATACTTCCAGAATTGCTGACAAATACCACTGTAGATTTGTTTATAGCTCCTTTATCTCTCTCTGGAGGGTGCAAAGTCCAAATGCTGCACTCAAGGGTCATCTGGGATGTTCCCTCCCCTTGGTGTGGTCCTGTCCTGTTGTAAAGCTGGGGTACAGGCCGGTTCACTTGTTTCTGTTTGCTTATCCATTTACGTGGATGGGGAGCGGTATCACTAGTTTGTGTTAATCGAAAATTTGCATCAATTTATACTTCCTTAATCACTAAGGAAGATGAGCATTTTTACATGCTTATTGGCCATCCGTACGTATTTATCTTCTCAAGTATTTTGCCCAATTGTCATCAGCTCAGTTCAGTCACTCAGTTGTGTCCAACTCTTTGTGACCCCATGGACTGCAGCACATCAGGCCTCCCTGTCCATCACCATCTCCCAGAGTTTACTCAAATTCAGGTCCATTGAGTTCTTAATGTCATCCAAGCATCTCATCCTCTGTTGTCCCCTTCTCCTCCTGCCTTCAATCTTTCCCAGCATCAGTGTCTTTTCAAATAAGTTAGCTGTTCACATCAGGTGGCCAAAGTATTGGAGTTTCAGCTTCAGCATCAGTCCTTCCAATGGATATTCAGGACTGATTTCCTTTAGAATCCACTGGTTGGATCTCCTTGCCGTCCGAGGGATTCTCAAGAGTCTTCTGCAACACCACAGTTCAAAAGCATCAGTTCTTCGGTGCTCAGCTTTCTTTATAGTCCAACTCACATCCTTACATGACTACTGGAAAAGCCAAAGCTTTGATTAGATGGAGCTTTGTTGGCAAAGTTTCTATTTTAATTATTGTGTTGCAAGAGTTCTTTATAGATGGAGACATCTTTATCAGACACGCGTTTTGGAATATTTCCTCCCAGTAAGTGGCTTACCTTTCCCATGTTCTTACTGAAATATTTTGAATAGCAATTTTTTTCATTTTGATGAAGTCCAGTTTGCCAATTTCTTTTGCATTTCTGGTTATGCCTTTCATATCAGAAATCTCTGCCTAACCCCAAAGTCACAAATATTTTTCCTATTTTAAAACTAAAACTTCAATTTTACATTGAAATATGAAAACTTTAAGAAGTTGTAAGTCGATGATCCATTTTGTGTTAAATGTTGCGCCTGGTATAAGGTAGCATTGAGATTACATTTTTTACACAGATATTCAATTTCTCAAAAAAGCATTTGTTGAAAAGAATATTCTTTTCCATTGAATTACCCTGACACTTTTATCGAAAATCATTTGGCAGACATGTGTGGTTCTATTTCTGGACGCTCTGTCCTGTTCTACTTATGTGTGTCTATTCTTATGCTAATACCAAGCTGCACTGATTACTCAAGCTTGATAGTGTGTTTTTCTTTCAGCTGCTGTAACTCTTCAAGTTTGTTCTTTTCCAAAATTGCTTTGGCTCTTCAAGATCCCTTACATACCCATATAAGCTTTATTTATTTTTTAATATTTACTTATTCGGCTGTGCTGGGTCTCAGTTGGGGCCCAAGGGATCTTTAGTTGTGACACGTGGGATCTAGATCCCAAACCAGGGATCACACCCAGGCCCCCTGCATTGGGAGTTTAGGCTTAGCCACTGGACCACCGGGGAAGCCCCCCAGTATAAGTTTTAGAATCAGCCTGGGGCCCCAGCGCCCAGGTATCACAAGCTCTCCCCATCCTGGCTGTGTCCACTGCAGCTGCTGTCTAGGGCTCCTTCTCCAGCCTTAAGGACTTGGTCCAAAGAGAGGCAGATCAAGACCCAGGCGAAGCCTCTGGAGGCCGTGTGCACAGCTTTGGGCTCTCCTTCCCTCGCACGTCCTTCCTCTCCGGCACTCTGAAGACTACGTCTGGCTCCCTCTGTCTCCTCCAACCCCCTTCCTCGACCTAATGAAACCAGCGGGTCTCTGTTCTGCCCCGCAGTTTGGAGACTGACTAGTCAGGGTCCGTGCTGCCTGCCAGCCAGTGTCTGGAGACAGGTGCCTCGCCATCTTTGCTTGGTTTCCTGGCTGATTACAGGCAGAGAGCCATTCCCCAGAGCTCCATTCTCCCCGGTGGAGTCAGAGCCCCCTCCACTGTGGTTTTAATTGGCATTTTTTAATTGCAAGTGGGGTGGAACATCTTTGTTCTTATTCATTGTCTTTTCTGGTTTCATCTGCTCTAAATTTTCTATTTGCATCTTTGCTCAATTATCTACTCAGTTACCTATATTTTCCTCATCAGTTCGTGAAAGTTCATTACCTCTTTTGGTCTCAGCTCTTTGCCAGCTCTATACATTGCAAACATCCTCCCCTGTTTTGTAATTCCGTTATTGACTATGTTTGGGGCTCCCCAGGTGGCGCTAGTGGCAAAGAATCCTGTTGCCAATGCAGGTTAGACCCCTGGGTAGGGAAGATTCCCCTGAAGAAGGAAACGGCAACACACTCCACTATTCTTGCCTGGAAAAGTCCACGGACAGAGGAGCCCCTCAGGCTACTTTCCATAGGGCTGCAGAGAATCGGACATAACTGGGCAACTGAGCACACACACAGCTATGTTTAAGACCCCTGTTGTTTCTTTTGAAAAATTTTCTTTTCTTTACCTTCTGTTTTGATTCATTTGTTTTGCTTTAGAGGGGAGCAGGGCATGAGGAAAGCAGCGAGATGTACTGATCTTTCCTCGATCATCTGTCATGATGCTATTATGACATTCTACCTTACGGCCAACTAAAATTTTAACATTTTATTTTAACATTCAGAGCTTAATGAATTTTTTTCTTCTATATTGAGTGAAATAAAACTTCAGTTAGAGAGATGACCAGTCTTCCCAGACCACTTATCAAGGATCCCTTTCTTTCTTGCACCAATTTTCCAATACCAAGTTCTCTTAAAAATAGAAGCCAGTTTCTTGGCAATAAAATTTGCTTTATCAGTCTGTCAATATATTTGTTCTCATTCTGTTTATTCATGTAGCTTCATAATAAACTTTGATATCTCATAGGGAAAAACAATCTATTGTACTCTTCAAAATCATCTTGGATTATGTAAAAAGTAGATAATGAGAACCTAATGTATAACACAGAAACTCTACTCAGTGTTCTGTGTGACCTAATAGGAAGAAAATCCAAACAAGAGGGGATATATGTATATGTATAGCAGATTCATCTTGCTATAGAGTAGAAACTAGGAAAACATTGTAAAGCAACTATACACCAATAAAAATTAATTTTAAAAAGTCATCTTGGCTTTTAATCCTTCTATATTCTAAAATGTTCAGAGGAGCAATAAAGGCCCAAATGAAACAAAGAAAATATGCCAGAGAAGTTTGAAAAAGTCTCAAGTGGGAAATCTAGATGTGAAAAACAGGCATTGACTGAAAAAAGTCAAGAGGAGCTAAGTCATAAGCCAGATACAGAGAAAGAACACTGGATTTGGTAAGACAGAGCTGAGAAAATCACAAAAGATGGCACACAGAGGTGAAGAGGCCAAAATATTAGGGAAGTTAGCAGACATTTGGTCACAGTAGGGCGGGTTGAGCTCCATCAAGAGAAGTTCCAAAATACGCGAGAGAGAGAGAGAGAGAGAGAGAGAGAGAGAGTATGTCATGCCGGGCTGGGGACAGAGTGCATCATCAGGCCCCAGAAGCAGACTGTTCTTGAGAGAAAAACTTTATGCGGAAAGCAATGGCTTCCAGGAAGGGTCAACTTGAGTCACCTGCTCCAGGGGTCATCTTCCCAGAGCCCACATGCACTGTGGGCTCATGGTCCCCAGGGCCAGTGAGAGGGCTCCACGGCGCAGGAGGGGAGAAGGGTGCTCCCCAGGTGGCCAGAGCCCTTCAGTCCTCATCCCACTCTGCCTTCCCCCTGCCACATGGAGGCAGCCCAATCCCCCACCGGACTCTGGACACAAAGGTCCAGACACTTCCTGGAGCCATGGAGAAGCATTGCCCAGGGCCTGCCCCTGGGCAGCCTGCACCAGGGGGTGACACACCTGGGGGCCCGCACCTGGGGGCCCGCACCTGGGGGCCCGCACCTGGGGCACCTACACAGGTGACTGGGCACTGGGGCCAGGGCCAAAGCAGTCTTCCCAAGCCCACACCTGATGCCAGCAAGGCACCTAAGCTCTCCAAGCATCTCTCTCTCCTCTAAGAAGAGGAAAGGAGCGGGATGAATAAAGGAAGAGAGAGGGAGAAGGGGAGTGATGGGGAGAGGAGGAGGCAGGAGAGCAGGGGCCGTCTGAGCAGCCAGCACGGGGCCTGGCTACAAGGAGCACCTGGCAGCAGCGGAGAAGAGCGGCTGTAAGGAGGGTGACAGCCCCCCCGCCCGCAGGGGAGTGCTTGCTGCCGCGCAAGCCGCATGGCCGGGCCCCTGCCAACATGGGCGCAGCTGTTTCCACATGTGAGTGGAAGAGCTGCTGCATTTTTAAATCTAAACGTAACTTTTGAGTGTCGCTACACTCATAATTAAAACTTTTATGAATGGAAAAACCTTAGAGTTTTTTCCTCTCTTTTAAAGATGAAAAACTCCACTTTCTAACTGCAGCATCCTTGTGCCAGCCACGCCCAGCCTCCAGGCCGGAGCGCACCCACATGCCTGGGCAGCAGAGACGAAGCCCCCAGTGCCCCTGCTACAGCAGAGACGGAGCCTCCAGCCCCGTGGCCCCCTTTCCCTGCCCAGCACTATTGGTTGCCATGGAAACCTGCATCTGCAGCCAGCACCAGAGGAGTCGGCTCTCTTCATGTTGCCCATTGGGTCCTAATCCCATTTCTGTCTCCCTCTCTGGAGAGCTCTGCCTCTCCGTGGGGCTTCCCGGGGTGGTGGGCAGTTGGTTGCTAGGACAACGTGCTTGTGGATCCCACAGGACAGGACAGGGGGATGTCTGGACCCAAGCTTTGGATTTAAAGGCAGCATCTGGGGCCCGGGTCTAGGGTCTGAGGGCTCCTCAGAGGGCAGAGACGTGGGACACAGGTCTTCCTACCTCCTGAAGCCTCCACTTCTCGGCTGCCTGACCGGTTCCTGGACGTGGCCAAGGAACCCTGCTGGGAGGCTGCACGCGGAGGCAGGCCGCCCAGTGACCACAGGAAAATGCATGGTGGCCACAGAGAGCAACCTAAACGTGCTGCAGGCGTGTCCGCAGCCCCACCTGCGGCCTCAGAACAGGGCTCTGCACCCAGCACTGCCTCCGCAGGGCACCTGCCCACCCAGCATGTGGGCTCAGCCCCCCAGGAGAGGGGAGGGGCTCTCCAGCCCTCAGAGGCCTGGAGCAGAAGAGAGCAGGCCCAGCAGAGGGTGTGGGCCACAGGTAGCAGGCCATGTGGGGGGCAGAGGCCTGGGACAGAGGAAGGGGCCTCATAGAAACCACTAGGCCCCGACTGCTACAAGCCAGGGCCCTTGGCAGAGCCTGAAACCCAGAGTGGGAAGTCAGCGCGGACAGAGCACCACCCAAATAGCCATCAATTGAGCAGCTCCGGGAGCCAGGGCCGCCCAGGCCGAGGCAAGAAGGAGCGGGGACCGCCTGCCCTGCCAGCGTGCACCCGGGACCCTGAGGCCCAGTCACCAGTGTGCAGGCTCAGGGGTAAGGGGAGGCAAGGCCGAGGCCTGCAGCCCGCGGGGGCGGCAGAGAGCTGGCTGTGCCAGAGGTAAGCGGGGGCCTGCATCAGGGGCTGCCAGGTGGGGACCACCGGAGCTGAGGCCAGGACCCTGACGGAGAAACTGGGGGTCACTGCCTGGGGGCCACTGGGGCCAGATGGGACATCTGACCGGCCAGGATCTGACAAGCTGTTATTTTGGCAGGTAACTGACAAGCTGATGGTTACGCCCAACAAGTACCATTCTACCTGCATCTCTCTGCATTTGCTCAGCTGGATCCCAGCCTGGTCAGGCAGGAGGAGGAGCCCAAGCCCCAGGGGTGATCAGCATGGAGCTGCCTTCTCCAGTGGCCGCCTGAGGAGACAAGCGTGTGACCAGCTGCCGACAGAGGCTGTGCTCGCTCTGCCTGAGAGACAGCCCTGGAGGCAGGGCTCAGATACACCTCCCGAGCGCATCAGACCGCGCGGTGACTGCTGGCTCTGCATCGAGGCCGGGGGTCTCACCCTCCCCTCCCACTCCTGCCCAGACTCCTGAGTCAGCAGCTCTGTGCCCCCCAGTTTCCAGGGGCAGAAGGTCTGCGAAGTGCCCACGGCATACGGCCAGTAGGCGGCCGAGCAGATTTTACACCCCCTGCTCTATCCGACTCCAGAGCCACGGGGGCCATGGGCACCACCTCCTGGGACAGGAGGTTATGCACTGGGGAACCAGGACCCCTGGGACCACCCAGGGCCCAGACTTCATCTCACCCCCCCTCCCCCCACCCCACGCCGCCTCCCCCCTTGAGACGCTGTTGCCATATCTGCCTTTGAAAAGATGTGATATCTCAGGAGTAGTTCTTTTTGTTTTCACTGACTCGTCCCGTACAAATGACATTTCATGGGCACGTCAAGGGCTCGCCTGCTCCTGGGGACAGAAAGCCCGCACTCTGATGGCCATCTAACAACGGCAGTGCTTCCACCATGCTGCTGATCAGCAATCAGGGCTCCAGCGCTGCTGTGACTAAAGGACGAGCAGATGGGCGGCTGCCGACACTCCTGCGACGCGGGGTCAAACCTCCCAGCAGAGGAAATGACTCGGCTTCGTCCAACACCACGGCCATGCCCGGGAAGAGGAGGGTGCCCAGGGCTGCATCCACGGAACCTGCCCAGGTCCTTCACTCCCGACGGAGCCTAGGGTCAAATGTCAGGTAGTTCATGTGTTGGGAGAGCCAAGGACACACCAAGGTCAGGGTCAGGAACTGTGCCCCAGGTCACACCCCGAGCAGCCTGGGAGGACATCCTGCTGCCCTCAGGCCCTGAAGGCCACTGCCCGGCCCTCCTGTCCCAGTAGAGCTGCCGGAGCCAGCGACCCTCCGGGTCAGCAACCTGACCTCACTGTCCTCAGGAATGACCACACCTGCAGCGCACAGCAAAACCCTGGGGCTCAGAGGGTAGGCGGCTACCCCTCAGGTTCCTGGGCAAGGTTCAGGGGAAGAGGCCCTCCCAGAGACACAGCACCTGGTCATACTTAGTGAGCAGACACCTGAATGAACAGACGTCCATCCCGGGGCTGGACTCACTTCTGTAACCTGGACCAAGATTCGCAGTGTTCACACAGCATCCACGTGGTTGTCCTAAGCCTCCGACTCCTTCCCAGGGTTCTGGCAACATCTGGATGCCAACCGTTTTCTCCTCCACCTCCCTCACATTTTGTGTGTGTTTTTGGTGCTTTGGTGGCGGCCCAGCCTTTGAAACTCCCTATGCCACAGTTCTTGCTGACCCAGCTCCCCAGGCTTCTCCTCGGCTGCAAAACTTCTTTTCTAGAGATCCAAAGAGGAAGGAGATGGGGTCACATTCCCTGCCTTGATGCTAACCCCCACGCTCATTAACGCATTTCTCCCGTGTTAGAGACCATGAGTCTGAGGCCCCTCAGAGTCACTGTGGCCAGGGCTGCAGAGCTAAGGAGCAGCAGAGAGGACGGAAGGGTAGGTTCACCCTCCAGCCCCAGGACCCAATCCTCAGGCACCAAGCTTGCCGACACCCAAGTCCAGGAGCTGCCCCGAGACTGAATTCTCCCTCCCTCCCCCTCCTCCCTCTGCAGACCTGCCCTTTCAAAAGCTGAGAGCACAGGCACACCCCAGCGCCTGGCCGGAGGAAGATTTCACAGTTTTCATCAGGTCCAAGTGAGCTAGGTGTTCTGCTGGTAATTGAAAACCTAGGTAAGGCTGAGGGCAGGAGGAGAAGGGGATGACAGAGGATGAGATGGTTGGATGGCCTCACTGGTTTAATGGACATGAGCCTGAGCAAATTCCGGGAGTTGGTGATGGACAGGGAGTCCTGGCGTGCTGCAGTCTGTGGGTCATAAACAATCGGACGTGACTTAATTAACAAAAGCCCAGGCACGTTTGGGACGTTGGAGCACTGAGCACAGACAAGGTTGGAAGTCGATGTGCCAGTCCTTCGTGACATGACCCCCATTTAGTCATGAAGCTTTACATCTGTCTTAAGGAGTCCAACAGTTGGCGTTTCTCTTCCACCGCTGATCACAAGTGTGACTTGAAAAACAAACCGATTTTCCAGCTGCTCGGTGATGTAAATGTTGGCAATTTATGTCTCTGTGTGTGATTTGTGGTCCAGGAGGTGAGAAGCACAATAAACAGCGTGTCCTTTCATGCTGCCAGGCTGAGCTGATGTCCTCCTAGTCCTCAGGGAGTGGAGTCCTATGTAAAGACACCTACTGGGGTAACTTAATGTGGGGCTGGAACCACCCTTTGCCTGAGTCAAGTCATGCCTCTTCTTCAGCCACTAAAACTGGGGTGCCAAATTGGGAAGCCAGCCTTCCTGGAATGAACTGTGTTCTGCTCCATCATAGCATCTGTTCAGCTCCTGAGGCCTGATTTGCACGTGATGAGCAAGCAGAAATCACAGTTTAGAAAGGAAACATTTTGGACAGGCCTTGGGGAAATACAGAAACCCTGCAAGGTTTTGATGCTTTTTCTCTCTGATATTTGTGTTGCTTTAGAGTCACAGAGTACCAGAAAGTGAAACAAAATGTAACTGACAGGGAAAAGCAAGCAAGCATCTTAAACCTCACAGGTGGAGCTCCAGGTGGGCGGGAACAGGTTCCAAATGTGTGCAGAGCATCCCGTCCTGAGGGCACATAGACTGCTACCTGGAGAAGTCAAGCGTGTCCTTCGAAAGCAGTGTGTCTGATACGTCCTTCTGTTGCCCAAGGATGAAGCAAATGCTTCCCTCATCAGTGAAGTCCATTCTCCTAAATGCATGATTCCTTCAAGTGGGGATCAGCCAGGCTCAAGCTGGGTCGGTGGTGCTCACTCTCTGCTCCAGGGGGAAGTCCAGTCCAGTTAAAAGGTAGACCTGAAAGCCAAGCAGGGGTGCAATTCCTGAGCGGATGCCAAAGAGTCAGAAAAAGAGGTGGACAGGACACTGCCAGCCCCGTGGGGAGTGTCCAGGAGGTCAGAAAAGACACAGCGAGTAACCCTGAGGGTGACAGTGGGAAGTCTGCCTTTGTGAGCTGTGCCCCCCAGCCCAACGTGGGTCAGTGTCGTTACTGAGCTTCCGGGTAACCCTGCTAACGAGGGCCCTGCAGATGGGATTGCAGTGGTGCTCAGGAGCCTGAGACCTTCCAGAAGCTTCCCAGGTCCTACCCAGGAGTACACTGTGCATGCAGAAGTCCAGCCTGTGAAGCAGTGTGGGGCTGCCCATGGGTGAGCCACCCACGAATGGCACCCCCCGGCTCTGCAGTCCACAGGGTGACCTAGCAGTGCCATCCTGAGCTAAGGCTCATGGCTCACAGCACGGACACCCTCACCTCTCCTGCAATGGGCCTGTGGGTCCAGAACACAGGCGTCCAAGCAGGCCTGTGTCTTGGGGTCACCCACCCTGGTGCCACTCACTCCTGTGGTAGGCCTGCAGCCCAAACACGGGGATGCATTGATCCCTCCTCCCCCTCAGA
Organism: Antilocapra americana; assembly: GCA_007570785.1. Taxonomy (NCBI): domain Eukaryota; kingdom Metazoa; phylum Chordata; class Mammalia; order Artiodactyla; family Antilocapridae; genus Antilocapra; species Antilocapra americana. The sequence continues at coordinate 611,587 of ML664216.1, forward strand.
GCAAAGACGGCAGCATCTCCAGTCCAGAGCTCCTGGCTCGGGCAGCCTTACAGGTGACCTTGGGCCCAGCAAGTGACTTTCCCCAGGCTCCCCTCCCTCCCCCAGACCCTGGGCTCATTTCCATGGTAGATTCGTGTGCTGCTAAACAAACTTTTGACCTAGAGCTGTTCACTGCGGTTCCCCAGTCTGAGAAGCAAACAGGTGCAAGGACAACAGGAAGCCAAAGAGCAGTGGAGCGAAGACCCAGGCGTGGGCTCTCCGCAGGCCCCGGGGCCGGCTCGACATCAGCTATACCCTCCAGCGAATGCGCGTATATATTCCTGCCTCCGCACCCGGGAAGCAGCCTTATTAATGTGTGGATCAAATGTCCTGCTATATTGCAATAAGGAAAATAATATTCCCCGCAGCCATCTTCCCCCATTAGAAAGCCTTTATGCCCAAATCAGTTTAAATTTACTTTTTAATTATGTACACCACTTTCTTATGTGAAGCTTCTGACTAGAAATATGTATCTCATTTTATTTTATGTTATTCAATTGACCCAAACACAAAGGCATTTTTCTTAAATACTGAATGCTCATGTACCTTTTTAATTAAGGCTTAAAAAGCTGTTAATTAAAACCATAAATCACAGGCAGCAATTTCTACCTAAGTCGTCTCGCAGGCTCCCATGTTTTCCCTTCTGTTTTCAGGGTGACTCGCGCTGTGACTGAGGGGTGAAGGTGACCCTCACACTTGGTTGATTGCAAAGCGGCGGGCACAGGTGGGTGGGGGGATCTCAGGGTTGCCGTACGGGGGTGGACACGGGGGCGACATCCAAGCTGTTCTTCCCTCTGCATCCTCAGGACCCCCTCTGCTGCTGTGACAGGAGACAGCAGCTGCTGGGCTCGCTCCTGGACAGTCAGCCCAGCTGCAGTGGGAGGTTTGTGCACCAGAAAGAGCTAGGCATTGATCAGTATTTTGATGCACAAGCAAGCGGCTCTTTAAAATTCTCACTGTTTGCCTCTTCACCAAGGTATAACTGGCCTTTGGTACATTTGCCGTATCCGAGATGTCAACCTGATAAGTTCTGAAATGCACACATCCAAGAGGTCATCAGCACAATCGTGATGAAGAACATGACATCTTGTCCCATCACCTCATGGCAAATAAAAGGGGACTAAGTGGAAGAAGAGACAGATTTCATTTTCTTGGGCTCCAAAATCACTGCAGGTGGTGACTGCAGCCGTGAACTTAAAGGACACTTTCTCCTTGGAAGGAAAGCTATGACAAACTTAGACCACATATTAAAAAGCAGAGACGTCACTTTGCTGACAGAAGTCTGTATCATCAGAGCTATGGTTTTTCCAGTGGTCATGTATGGATGTGAGAGTTGGACCATAAAGAAGGCTGAGCGCCGAAGAACTGATGCTTTCAAACTGTGGTGCTGGAGAAAACTCTTGAGAGTCTCTTGGACAGCAAAATCAGATCAGTCATTCCTAAAGGAAATCAAGCTTCAATACTTTGGTGACCTGATGTGAGAGCCACCTCATTGGAAGAGACCCTGATGCTGGGAAAGGTTAAAGGTAAAAGGAGAAGTGGGTGACAGGATGAGATGGGACATCACTGACTCAATGGACATGAATTTGAGCAAACTCTGGGAGATTCCAGGGCTTCCCTTGTGACTCAGCTGATAAAGAATCCCCCTGCAATGCTGGAGACCTGGGTTTGATCCCTGGGTTGGGGAGATCCCCCGGAGAAGGGAAAGGCTGCCCACTCCAGTGTTCTGGCGTGGAAAATTCCATGGACTGTGAGGTCCATGGGTCGCAAAGAGTCGGACACGACTAATCAACTTTCACTTCACCGGGAGATAGTGGAGGACAGAGAAGCCTGGAGTGTCACGGTCCGTGGGGTCACAAAACGTTGGACATGACCCAGTGAGTGAACAACAGCAATAAGAAGCGTTTACCTAACCTAAGAAGACAAAAATTATTTCCTGTATTTTCTTCTGTTATAGTTTAACACCAATGTCCATGATTCACTTGAGTTAAGTATTGTGTGTAGAAAGTTTTCCTTCGCAATTCTATCCTTGTTTGCCCTCTGTATTCTGAAACTCTGTTATTAAGTACATAAACCTTAGGACTGCCTCATCTTCTTGATGAATTATCCCTTTTACATTATGAAATGAACTCCTTTATCCCTGGCTATGTTTTTTTCTCCAAACTCTACTTTGAAGTTAGCACACTCACCCCAGCTTTATGTGGAAGGTATTAATATGGTGTGCTGTTTCCACCATCTTATGTTCAATGCAGTTGTGTCTTTATATTTAAACTATGTTTCTTGTGGGTAGTTTACAGTTGGATATTGCTTCTTGAAATTCAGTCTAACAATCTCTGCTTTTCAACTAGGGCAGTTAAACAATTTTCATTTAATATAGCTATTTTCATTATTAATTTTGAGTCTATACCTTTTATTTTTTCCTACTTGTCTCATCTACTCTTTGTTCCTTTTTTCTTTAAGTTTCGTATTTATTATGATTCCACTTTATTTCCTCCTTTAGATCGTTAACTACAACTCTTTGTTTTTCTATTTTGTTGACAACTTCAGGGTTTATTATATATAAATATATATATCTTTATTCATGACAGTCTTGTTCAGGTTATGAAAACCTCACTATAGTATACTTTCATTTCTTCCCTTTAGCCTTCCTTTCCATACATTTTGCTTCTGCATATGTTACAAACTCCCAATATATCATTCTTATTTTTGCTTTAAATAATTGATTTTCTTTTTAAAATATTTAAATGAAAAGAATAAAATGTGTGTGTGTGTGTGTTCATGTGCTCACCGTTTCTGGTGCTGCGTGGGAGCGGTTTCCCTCTGGTCTGTTTTCTTCCTGCTTGAAGTGCTTTCCTCGGTGTCCTGTGGGGTGGGTCCGCTGGTGGTGCTCTTTCACATCCTCGTGTCTGACAAAGCCTTTGAAAGATAGCTTTGAATTCTAGGCTGGTAGGTTTTTCTCTTCTTGGTGCTTTAAGAAGTTTGCTCCCCTGACTTTTGGCTTGTACTGTTTGCAGTGACGACTCTGCCGTGATTCTTGTATCTGTTTCTCTGTACAGACGTGGACTTTTTGCCTCTGGCTGCTTTTGTTATTTAATACTGCTTCTAATCAATTTTATCATGACGAGCCTGGTACAGTGTTATTCGTGTTTCTTATCCTCAGTGTTGTTAAGCTTTTTGTATTCTGTGAGTTCACAGTTTTCAACAAATCGGAAACTCATCAGCCATCATTTCTTTAAATATTTTTTATCCTTTCCATCTCCCCAGGATTCTAGTCATAAGTTTATTAGGTGACTTGAGTTTTTACCATGGTCTTATTCCTTTTTTGGTCTTTTTACATTCTTTTTCCTTTTGGATGATTTCTGTTTAGATGACTCCAAGTTTACAAATGCAATCTGACACAATTAGACATTAATTTCCATTAATTATGATGTAGAATGTCCCACCCAGTTCATTGTCTTCACCTCAAACTCTGTAGCCTTTACCTCCTCAAGTTGGAATCAAATGTGTTCACCCAATGACTCTTGTTTCTTGAAGGCAGGACAGGACCACGTCAACTAACTGGTCCATGTCTTTGTCCACTAGTTCCATCGAGTGTCATTTCTGGGTCAGTTTCTATTTGTGTTTTCCTCACGTGGGCTATTTTGTCCCACATCTTTGTCTAGGTGGTAATGTCTTATGGAGTGCCAGGCACTGTATGTTCATTCTGCTGGGTGCTCTATATTTCTGTATTCCTATAAATAGTCTTGCTCTTTGTTCAGGGTGCAGCTATGTTACTTGAGAACAGTTTTAACCTTCGAAGTCTCGCTTGTAAGATGCATTAGGCGGCAACAGCAGGCTCTCTCTGGGGCTGATTTTGCTGAATGGCTGAGTCAAAGCCCTCCCGAGTGCCCCCACCAGTGCCCATGAGTCATGAAGTGACGCACTCTGGCTGGTGAGGACAGGGACAATCGACAGTCTTTTGTGACTTCGTGTCTGGAGTTGCTCCATTTCCTCCTTTGGGGTCTTTTTCTGGCCTTGGGAGGTTTCCCCGCGTGTTTGCGACGATTCAGCTACAGACTCCAGGGCGGAGTCCTCTAAGAGCCCCTGAAGTCCTCCAGGTGCATAGCCGTTTCCTCACCAATGTTCTGCCCCATGGACTCTGCCGCCTTGCCCCCCGCCCAGAGTCCAGCGCGGCCTCCTCAGCACAGGACGCCCCCAGGGCTCCTCCCCGCTCACCTCTGCCTGGCAGCGCCTCTGGGCACTGAGCTGCAGAAGCTCCTCAGGCACCACCGTCTCCGTGGGTACTGTAACGCCTAGTGTCCTCCAAAGTGCTGTGTCTATGTTCCACGTGGTGGTCAGTCCTGTGTGGCCCTCACAGCTCAGTGTGGTCCTCGCCGCATCCTGCTCAGAAGCAGAGCTGTCAGTGTCTCTCTCTCTGCTCTTCCCTGGGTTACCATCGCTGGACCATGGGATGCGAACCAGGAAAGGGCTGCAGTGTTTGTTAGCAGAACACACGGGCTGGTTTAAGATTTTCACTGGAGGGATCGTGGAGTTCAGCCCAGCGGCTTTCGGGAAAACTTTCCCAAAACTTAGAAACTTGGAAACTTGGACCATCATTTCAGCACAGAACATGTATGTAGACACAGGTCCCTGTGTGCGAGGTCATCCCATGCCAGCTTTCAGGTGCCCACGGTCAGCCCTGAACCCCCAAGGGTGTGGGACGCCCTTCATCCCCGGGAGCAGGCTCCGCCTTACGCAGCAGAGACTCGGCTGAAGGCCGGCCTCTGCGGACCAACCAGGCTGTCTCTCCACCTTCTTGGTTGCCCATGCTGCTCCCCTGGCTGCCGTGTCCCTGTGTTTCCGTAGCCCCTCCCTGCCCAGGGGAACCCGCAGAGAGCCAGGCTTTACACACACACGGGAGCAAAGCCGGACGGTGTGGGGCAGGGGCCTCCCTCCGGTCCGGAGACCCTGCACTGACCTGAGCTCTGGTGTTCTACCTTCTGACACATACAGAGGCAGCGATGGACAGGAGAGGAGATGGCTGGGGCGGTGTTCTGAGGGCCAGCTGTGTAGGAAGGACAGGCGAGGCCGAGGAGCCAACAGAGAGGGTTTCAGGCACAGATGCGAAGAGGGTGAGCATGTGGGTCACGGGAGCCGGCGAGTGAGACAGGCTCTGGGGAATGGACGGCTTCCAGGGGCCCAGCCTCAGGAAGATCTGCTGTCTTCAGAGATTCCTCCAAGGGGGTGTTTGCTGCAGGGTCACTTAGAGCCCAGAAATAAGCCCTGGAAATACCCAGTGTCCCACAGCAGGGGACGAAGTGGTTGGTAAACCAGTCGACCCAGAACAACGGACTCCAGGCAACTAGCAAAAATGGTGCAGCAGGGAAACTTTTGATCCTGCTGTGGGTGTCCGCGATGTGTTATTAGGAGAAAAGAGTTACAAAATAACACCTTTTGACATGTGTACAAGTCAGAGAAAAAGGCTGAACGGGCGGGCACAAAGCAAAACAGGCCTGTCTCAGGCTCTGTAGGTGATTCTGTTTTCTTACTGTGACTCATTTTCCAAATTGCGAGAAATTCGTGTGTATTTCTTTAGTGAGGAAGGCAGTGACAAGAAAAAAAAAGAACATTTTAACTGATCATTTTTCAAATGAGGGAGAGGTCAAGGCCATGGCCCAGCAAGAGTCGGTCAGGCGGGCGGGAGGAGGCAAGCCATGGGTTCTAGCCGCTGACCATGGAATCTCTGACCATAGCACTGCCGGTTAAAGGCAGACGGCAGGGTGTCAAGGAGGCCGTAACAGGGTCCTCATGAATGATCATTGCTTGAAAGTCTGCATTTTGTCTGGACCGATGCCCTGCTATGAGGCTCATGCTCCCTCATTCCTGGCAGAGGTCCCTCAGGATCCCTCAGCAGCACCACCATCCCAGTGGCAGCATGGACGGGGGCAGCCTGCCCTTCTCAGCCGGCCTCAGCCTGCTCTGGAACGAGCTGGCTGGGCCAAACGCCTGCAGGGCGCACAGAAGATGCTAAACGGTGCCCTACTTCAGCCACACCACTGTCCCCACCCTCTGCTCTTCACAACAGACGTGGTGGAAGTCAAGAACGGGGGGCTCTGCCACCCCAGCGGCCTGCACACTCGGCATCCTGATGCTGCGTCCTGATGCTCCACCTCATGCACACCCCACGTCCTGATGCTGCCCCAGGGTCCTGTACACCTCGTGTCCTGATGCCAGAGCTCAGGGCTGGCTCCCTGGCATTCTCATGGCAGCTGCAAGTTGGGGGACCCACAGTCTCAGTCAGCACAGCCGCTGTAACAGGGCACAGACTGGGCAGCCCGAAGGACACACATTCATTCCTTGTAGTCGGGAGGCTGAGTCCACAATCAGCGTGCAGGCAGACCCTGTGTCCAGTGAGGGCCCTTGCTGACCTGCAGGCAGCCGTCTTCTCACTGTGGGCTCACACGGCCGAGAGAGCGCGCGCTCAGGTCTCTCTCTCCTCTGATGGGGACCCCGATCCCTTCATGGGGCCCCACTCTCATGGCTTCAACTCGTCCTAACCTTGCTCACGGGATGTGTGGCCACTTCTGCACTCCCCCCAGATGGGGATCCTGGGGGGCTCCTCGTCACGGTGATGAACACGTCTGGGAGAAGAGATGCAGGCCAGGCTCTCTCATCCTGGGAAGCTGGCACCGAGGTCCCGGCCCACCCGAGGGCTCACAAAGACTCGGATCCTGGGCACAGACCGCATCCTCCCATGTGGACCTGCCCAGGCCATGTGCCCACCAGCAGGCTGCCCAGGGCACTGCAGCTGACCCGTGTGAGGCTGGCCCTCCCCCAATGGGAGGCGTTCCTCTGTCCTGTGCCAGGGAATGAGGTGCACCCAGCTTGGCACACGCGCTGTCTCACGGGTCACGGAAAGTGAAAGGAGCCCAGTCGTGTCCAACTCTTTGTGATCCCGTGGTCTATACATTCCATGGAGTTCTCCAGGCCAGAATACTAGAGTGGGCAGCCTTTCCCTTCTCCTGGGGATCTTTCCAGCCCAGGGATCGAACCCAGGTCTCCCACATTGCGGGCAGATTCTTTACCATCTGAGCCACCAGGGAAGTCCAAGAATACTGGAGTGGATAGCCTATCCCTTCTCCAGGTGGATCACAGAACTGGGCACAGCTCAGCTGCTTCCCCGCTCAGGGTCCCAGGCTGGAGCTGAGGTGTTGCTGCATTCCCCTCTGGGTCTTGACTGGCGGGGAGGGGTAATTTCCAGGCTCACGCAGGGGCCAGTCACTGCCTCGCGGTTGCAGGACTGAGGGCTCAGCTTCTGCCCGGCTGTTGGCTGGAGGCCGTGTTCAGCTCCCGGAATCTCATCTCTTGGAGGCCTCCCCACTCGCTCAGAGTCACGCAGAAGTGGACGCTGTGCCCTCTTAGGGTGTGCCCCCCACGCGGCTCCTTAAGAGGTGGGAGCCCCCACGCGGCCCCTTAGGGTGTGCCCCCACACGGCCCCTTAGGGTGTGCCCCCCACGCGGCTCACCACGAGAGAGGCACCCGTCCTATCAGAACACTCACCTCGCTCCTCCAGGAATACGGAGTTACGTCACTTGAACGTGACCTGTTGAAAACACAGTAACTTATCTTTAAACAGATATTAACATTTTCACAAATTCTGACATTTAACGTACGTCTGGGCTCAAATCACGAAACTCTTCTCCCTTTTTAACAGTGTGTGCTCAGTCGCTCAGGTGTGTCTGACTCTGCAACCCCGGGGACTGCAGCCCACCAGGCTCCTCTGTCCATTGGATTCTCCAGGAAAGGCTGGAGTGAGTTGCTATTTCCTCCTCCAGGGGATCTCCCCGACCCAGGGATCGAACCCTTGTCTCCTGCATCTCAGGCATTGGCAGGTGGGTTCTTCACCCCTAGAGCCACACCTGCATTTTATCTCAAAAATGCAACGCCCTCACACCTTGGCCAGCTCTCCTGGGAAGCTGCTGGTTCTCTTCATGGTTATGAGGTGGAGAAGGAGCCAACCGTCCTGCGGGCCGGTGGAGCAGTCCCTCTGCCTTCTTCTCACCACCAGCCTCAGCAGTCCACCTCCTCAGGCGGGTTTGCTGAGTAACGTTGAGAGAGTCCGTCCCCCTGCTTCATTTCCAGGCCAAACGCAGGTGACATCTGCGCCACCCCCCTCTGGTTTGTCTGCGAGGAGGGCAGCTGAGTGCAGGCCCAGGGAGGAGAGAGAACATACCCGATGTACGCCGTGCAGGAAGTGGAAAGCTGCAGGACTCCACCAGGAAACGGGCCTGGCAGGGAGGTCAGACCAGCTCTACAGCCAGCCGGGCCCATCCTTCGAATACCTGGAAATCGAGTGACACCACCTCCTGGTGAACCCGCGGGGCATCCCCTGGGCCACGTCCTCAGCTCCCCCGCCCACCCCACCCCCAAGGTTTTCTCCCAGGCCACTTACCCACAGAGACACAAATCCTGATTTTTAATGGATTGATGTTAAAGAGAACAGTTCTCATTGGAAAATGCATCAGCTCTTTCAGAAACATGAATTGTTAAGAAGACAGCCTCTTTTTTGTAAAGAGCTGTTTATAGAAACCATTAACAGCAGACCCAGGACTTGGACGGCTGTCTTCCATGAGCAGATGGAGACAGGACACGTGCACACATGGACGTGTGGAAGTACTCATAGACGCGCACGGAGAGATGTTTCCGAGCAAACGCTGGAGAGGATTTCTCTGGGGGTGAAGCGTTTCCCTGAGGACATGTCTGCGTCCTTCCCACCTGCTGGTGGAGAGGCCCAGGCCCTGGGGATCTGTGAGGATGGGGGCTGGAGGGGCTTCCAGACAGCAGGCTCCTCCCCACCTGCGGCCCCTGGACCCCCGTGTACCTGCCAGCAGGTGGGCTGTGACCCCACTGTGTGACACCGTGATAACTGGCCTCCCAGAGGACCCCCTGAAGGTGGGATGGGAAGTCTCTGGTCTCATCCACTGCTCCTGGGAGGCGTGGCTCAGACACCCGCCCCCAGCTCACCAGGAGCCAAGGGTAAGGCCTGAAGGAAGCTGGGATCACAGTCTGGCCACCAGCTTACTTGCTGTGTGGCCATGAACCCCTTCCTCACAAACAGAGTAAACTGTGTACACCCCCAGTGCCCCATTGGAGGACCCGATGGTTAAGAACGAAGCAGGTCAGCTGCGCACTTCTGGTTCCCTCCTCCAATACTCTGCTGAGGACAGCAGAGCCTCCCACCAGTGACACCATGAGCTGTTTCCCAGCAGTGGCTGTGTGTCTGTCCCACCCTTCCTACCCGCCACAGAGTACGTCCTCGTGTGGATGGGCTGTGACTTAACCAATCCCCATGGTCAGGCACTGAGGGGGGTTTTACTTTTTCACCTCTGAACAACGCCCAGGTGAATATCCTGTCCATCTCTTTGCTGACTTAAGGTGGGCTTGCTAGGTTTAAGGTGCTTATGACACAATTACTGAATTATCCTCCTAGATGTATCGACTTACACTCCTGTTAGTAGTTTATGGGCCTTCCCAGGTGGCTCAGAGGTAAAGAATCCATCTGCCAAGTGCAGGAGACCCAAGTTCGATCCCTGGGTTGGGAAGATCCCCTGCAGGAAGAAATGGCAACCCACTCCAGTATTCTTGCCTGAGGAATCCCATGGACAGAGGGGCCTGGCAGGCTGCAGTCCATGGGGTCTCAAAGAGTCGGATATGGCTTAGCGACTAAACAGCAAACAGAACTGTGGGTTGCGTGAAGCCCCCATACGCTCCCCAGTCCTGACTATCAGTACTATTTCTCTGAGTCTGATTGACAGATAATAACCATCTGGTTGCCCTGGTGATCATTGAGCCTGGAAATAGTCAGAGGATGGCCCGTCTCTCCACACACGGCCAGATTCTGCCTGCAGCTCCAGACTTCTCACATCACTTCTGATTGCACATCCCATGCGTTTGTCACTGCAATGTTTCCCTGAGGATCTGATAAGCAGTTTCCATGTCAGTGGTCTTACCATTTACAGGAAGGGGTGGTACATCACTGAGAATCTGATGAAATCCAAGGGGCCCCCTGGGAGCTGAAGGACACTGTGTCCACCCTGCACACAACACTAAGTGTGTGATTTAAGGGGTCCACGGGCCCAGCTGGACCTCTGCCTAGGCCAGTAGGCCCCTCTGACGTGAGCTGTCCAACCGGGAGGCGGTCCCATCCGCAGCCCCAGCTGGGTCAGCCTCCAGCCTGACGTCTTCTCTTTCATTACCTGAAGAAATAGCAAGGGGGCCCATGAGAAACTCACATCCAGTCTTGTTGCACTGCCCAGCCCTCCCAGCCCACAGCTTCGGCCAACGGACCCCAGCCCCGAAGGACTCCCCCAATGTGGGCTGGGCCCTCAGGCCTCTCTCCCTCCTCCCTGGGTCCTCCCAGCCTCCGGAAGATTCTCCCAAGACTGTGTCAGGGACTCGAGACCCACGTTTGGCAGCATTTACCTGCTTCCCTTTGGGGAGACTGGTTCAGAGCTCCCTCAAAGTTTATCGTCGAAAAGAAACTGAAAGCGTTGCTTGCAGGCGTTCTCTTGGTGAGCACAGCATGGCACGCCCCCGCACGTGCCACAGCGGCGCACAGGCAACCTTAGCGAGCTTCACTTTCCCCTCAGATTAGCAGTGTCTCTGCAGGGGGACCCACACCAGCAGCCATCATCTGAGTGGGGGACTTTGTCTCTGTGAAGCTGTAAACCGTTCAGTAAAAATACGCTAAAAGTTTATCGTGGTGCTGGAGAAGACTCCTGAGAGTCCCTTGGACTGCAAAGAGATCCAACCAGTCCATCCTAAAGGAAGACAGTCCTGAGTATTCATTGGAAGGACAGATGCTGAAGCTGAAGCTCCAATACTTTGGCCACCTGATGGGAAGAGCTGACTCTTTGGAAAAGACCCTGATGCTGGGAAAGACTGAAGGCAGGAGGAGAAGGGGACAGTAGAGGATGAGATGGTTGGATGGCATCACCGACTCGTTGGACATGAGTTGGGGCAAGCTCCGGGAGGTGGTGCAAGATCGAGGAGTCTGAGGTGCCGCAGTCCAGGAGGTCGCAAAGAGTCAGACGCGACTGAGGCACTGAACGACACCTAGGATAAAGGAATGAACCGCGACCTTGTGGTGCCCTCAGTGCGCAAAGCTCACGTGAAAGGACAGTGGAGACGATGAGCAAGTCACTCAGAGTGAACCCTGTGTCGGCTGCTGGGTGATGGCGCGGTGGCTGGACCCTCTGTACACTGTCACAGGGGAGAAGTCATCCAAACCCTACGAACAGCCTGGCTCTGAAGCAGCCAGGCCCTCCTCCGAGGCGGCCTGTCTGAGCCTGGGGACCCTCCCCCAGCCAGCGGGCAGGTGGCTTGGCTGTCCGGGCGACATGGAAGTGAGCTCCTCCTGGAGATGGACCTGCTGGACTCAGTCCAGTCCTGGGACACGCATTCGGTAAAAGTCAGCCCATGGACATCCCGGGGGAATCCTGTTTTGAGACGTAAAATCAAAGATGTGCGTCTTTCTTGAGTCTCTGGTTAACAACTTTGTGCTGATTACAGGGCAGCTAAGGTGAGTGTCAGCCCAGCGCTGGGCTTCTGGAGGGAGGAGGAGGAGGGGCAGGGTCTTGTCTCATTCCCGACATTCCAGGGGGGGCCTCCCAGGCGGCTCAGTGGTATAAAGAATCTGCCTGCCAATACAAGAGATGCAGGAGACATGGGTTCAATCCCTGTGACAGGAAGACCCGCTCGGGGAGGACATGGCAACCCACTCCAGTACTCCTGCCTGGAAAATCCCATGGACAGAGGAGCCTGGTGGGCTTTAGTCCACGGGGTCACAAAGGAGCAACTGAGCACAGACATTCCAGAAGGTAGAAGCCGCTGCCCCCTGCCCCCTCCCGCCTGCCTCTCTGTCCGTGCGGTCTGGCAGCTATGGGGCTGGCAGTTGATGGTGAGGCTCTCACCGTCCACTGGGGGTGGATGCAGAGCCCAGTGTGCCCTCCCCAGTGTCTGGTCAGTGTGGACAGGGGCTCTGTACCTCTCACCGCAAAGAGCCTGGGGTGTCTGCTTGTTTGGCCGGAAGTGGAGGCCAGTGGGACCAGTCCTTTGGCCCCAGAAGGAGGCTGTGTTTACCTGCGGAGTGGACACCCTAAGTGGGAGTCTGAACACGCTGCCCTCTCACTAGCCAACTCCCCAGGAAATTGTGTAGGAACTCGACATGGCCGTTTAACTGCTCAAATGACCCAAAACAATGGGTCAACCGGTTTCCAATAGGCCTTATTCATAATTTTGGGCAATGTCACACCTGTTCAAAATCAACCAAATGACTGAGGCCCTTTGGTCAAGACCACACCCCAGAGGGCACAGCGCTCAGGATGGAAGGCCACCCACAGGCCTGGACCTGATATCGCAGGGCCAAACCCTGGTCGTGGGCCCACAACTGGATCCAAACCAAGCACTCAGTGGAGAAAAAGTAATCTGGATTAGATAACTAATATCAAACAAGGGTAGGTTTTACTGAGCGCGTGCCTGGATCACCTTTGATCAGCCCTCTGAGGAGTCAGGCAATAACGATGCTGGGAAACCAGAGGTGCAGGCTCACCACGCCCGCCTCTAGGGACCCTGTCCCCTGTCACCCCATCAGCACCTCTGACCGCACATGCATAGCAGCTGGGAGAAGCTCTGCCTCTGTGTGAGGCCTGTGCAGAGACAAACCTTATTTCCCCGAAGGCGGTCAGCTCCTGGCCCCACTGGACTGTTCCGGGTCAGTTCCGCTCAGATCAGAACCATCACCATCTGCCTCTAAAGCCACAGTACCGGGGAGGAAAACTAAGATGGCGGAGGAATAGGACAGGGAGAACACTCTCTCCCCAATAAATATACCAAAAGAACTTTTAAAGGCCGAGCAAACTCCAAAAAACAGGAACTGAATGCTGGCAGAGGACATCGGGCATCTGGAGAGGCGACCCATTGCCGACGTGAGGAGGTAGGACAAAAGAAAGAAAAGAAAAAAAAAGTAGAGGGAAAGACAAAGAGCTGGGGACGGGCTCCGTCCCGGAAGGGGAGTCTGGAATAAAGAGGGAAAAAAAAAAAAAGAGGAGAAAGGTTTCCGAATACCAGGGAGCATTCTCTCTGGCAGATCTGCGGTGGATCTTGGAGAGCAATATAGCTGAGAGCAGAAGCAGATTAATAGCTAAGCCCTGCAAACTTTGTCTCTAGCTACAAGGCACAGCCGAGCAGCAGCACAGCCGAAGCGGACTGCTCCTGCTCAGGGAGGGGCGGGCCGCGGGCTCAGGGAACGGAGCAGCCTGAGGGACCTAACCTTCCAGGAAAAGCACCCCCCCCAGGCCCGTGCACAAAACAAAGGGCGGTGAGGAGTCAAAGAGAGGCTGGGCAGCTGCGGGCTGCGGACCGGTCCAGCCCCCGCCTGAGAGCAGTGGACATAACCCAGCCCCGGGGAGGCTAACCAAGACTTCTGGGGATTCTGGACAGATCGGTGCTGTA
>ML664216.1:630116-665972 GCA_007570785.1 Antilocapra americana
GGGTTCCGGAGGGGAAGCATATGTAAACCCATGGTGATATCATGACAATGTATGGCAAAAACAATAAAAAGTAAATAAATAAATAAAAAAGAAATAAAAAAGAGAAAATGTTCACGTTCACAAATAGTTACTGGTATTGCAATGTAAATGTTTATGATTATTGCTAAATTTGGGGAAACTTCTATCAGTTTCTTTGGATGTAAATGATAAGAATTCAGGGCATGTCAAGTTTTTGTGTTCAGATCATCCAAAAAATTAAACACACAAAAAATGTGATAAAAAATAAAAAAATAAAGCCACAGTACCCTCGCCCCTTCCCGGGCGCAGGCAGGAGCCACTCACCCATCCTGATCTAAGAGGCCAGAGGAGGCAGCCTCAAGGTGGAGGGGGTTCTTTTCTATCTGTTTATTACTTCCAAATTCCAGGAACCAGTCCAGACAGGCAAGAGCGCGGCCTTTGGGCTGGTGCGAGCGTCCCTTGCAGGGCACCCGTCTGCCTCCTGCCCACCTGTCATGGCCGCAGAGACCTGGGCCAGGGAGGGGGCACTGGAGGGTCCGCGGAGGATGGAGGGTCCCTGGAGGATGGAGGGTCCGTGGAGGACGAAGTCCCCTTCCCCCACGTCTGCAGCCGTCTCACCTCTGCCCGAGGGGGAGCGGGGATGCAGCTGTGTGGAGTCCAACTTTGGCAAAGCAGGGAAAGCCCTGCATGCCAACAGCAGGGTGACGGCCACTTGCCCAGCTCTGTCTGAGAAGCCAGAGTAAGGCGGTGCTGATGACCCTCAGAGCGGAGGTCCCGGCCTCCGGGATCTAGTGCCTGACATAGGGGGTGGGGCTAATGTGATAACAATAGAAACGAAGTACACAATAAGTCTGACCTGCTCGAATCTCCCCAAAGCATCCTCCCACCCCCAGCCCGGTCCCCGGAAAAAATGTCTTCCACGAAGCCGTCCCTGGTGCCAAGACAACTGGGTGCCCCTGACCCAGAATCTTCTCGATTGATGGTCCCGCCCCGGGGTTGAGAGGCCCCCAGTCCTGCTGCTCGCATAAGCCCAGGGTCCCCACGTGGCTGCCTCCAGTCAGACGACGTCACGCCCAGCTTCTCGGGCCTGTTCGAGGCGCCGTGTGTGCAGGAACCTTCCTGCTCGCTCTTCATCCCTGAGTCTACGCGCTACATTTAGTTCATTACCGAGTCTTTGGGGTCATTTCTTTTCCTCCCCGTTACAGAGTAGGATTTGCATAAGCTGGTTGGCATTTATATTCAGAATATTAATACAATGTTAAGTAAGGGTAAACCATAAATCAGGGAACAACACTCCGCTGTGTGTCAAGAAGCCCAGACCTCACATAATTGCCACTTGATATTATGCGGCAGTGAACACTGAAAGACATTTGAAATTTCTCAGTGGGCATTAATTATCAGTCATTTATGCGGGAAATCAGAGAAGATTCTGCTTTCCCAGGGACCACTTGTTAAGACCTGGAATGCTGGCTAAGATGATTAGAGGCCCCGAGTTGACCAACCACCTACGCAACGATGAGCCCTTTACGGTCTCTGCGCAGCCGGGCCCTGAGGAGGTGCCCACCCCAAGACTCCCTGCCCGCAGCACCAACGGCCTCTCCCCAGGTCTGTTTCCCCGCTTCTCCTGTGGGGACACCTGGCTACTTTCCACTTGGTAATTGTTTTTCCTTATTGACTCTGAGATTAATTTGCCTTACAAATGTAAAATATTCTACTTTCAAGTAAGTCCCTGTTGATTTATATAATCGCATCGAGTTCTCTCCGCTGGCCGTATTGATCTTCCATTACCTCCCTATCTCAGAAGCTACCTATAATGTCTTTATGGTTAATAAAGGGCTTCCTGATTACCCTTAATTAGCTTTATTAGTTGTCGTTACAAATTTAGGATTGTTATTTACATATTGTTTTACGCAAGGACTAATTCCCAGGAAAGATCAATTAAACACACCCTGGTGGCCCTGCAGGAAGGAGAAAGGAGAAGAAAACGATGCAGATGAGGGGCTCTTCTTCAGTTCAGCCGTGAGGGTCTCAGGGGGCTCCCTGCCCCATGTCCCAAGGGCGGACAAAGTCAGAGCCCATGGGGTCTCCTCCCGGTGCCCCGTCTTGGGCTGACCTGCCCCTGTGTGAGTCCCGGCGCCCACGGAGCTCAAAAGCAAGGCCGCATAGCCACCCTGCGCACCCCCCTGCCTGCAGCCCGCCCTCCCACCTGCCCTGGGCGCCCCTGCCCCATTCGCTCCCAGGATGAGCCCTGCAGGGAGCCTGGCTCCCAGGACCAGGGGCCAACAGGTGCCCAGGCCAGCGGCCTTTCCCCCCTTGCCTCGTGCAGGAGGCGCCAGAGCATCCCTCTTGTAGACAAGGACACAGCCGCCCTGGGACGCGGACACACAGGGATCTCAGGCCCGCCTTCCTCCCGGGCACCAGGCACCCCCATGAGCCCCGCGGCCAGCCCCTCTCCCCCGGGGCCACGTGGCTGCTGCCCGGCTCTGCCAGCCCCATCGCCCTCTGAGACCCTCGGTGACCCCCTGTTCCCCGTGCCTCCTTCAGGTCCTCAGGCCCCTGGAAACTCCTGCCCCAGCCAAGGCCATCACGCGGAACCTCGGGCCTGGGGCGCCTGGGGGGGGCAGTCAGAGGCGAAGAGGCCCCTGACCAGGTGGAGTGAGTCCCTCAAACCCAAGGGGTCCGCAGAGGGCAGAGGGAGGCGGGCTGCCAGAGGCGCCTCAGAGGACGAAGCAGCAGCGTCTGTGAGCCCCAGTTCGACCCGACGGGAATCCCAGCACCACCCGGGTGGGCGCTCACCCCTCCCTCGGGGCCGCGTCGCGGGTGTGCTTCCTGGTTTGCCACCACTTCCTGGGACCCTCTGAGGCCCTGGCCTGCTGGGGTATGGGCACAGTCTGTCAATAGTCTTGGCCCTTAGCAGAGAGAGCTGCTCATGAGGGAGACTCACCCAGCGCTCGCGTGAAAGGTCGGATGACCCAGATGTCGCCTTGGCACCCACCCAGCCCCTGGCAGACTAGGCTCCTCGGCCCCTGTGGCCTCGGGTGGGGCTGACGTGCACCCTGGGGTGTCAGAGACTCGACCGCGCTTGTCTCCTGCCAAAAGTAGGGCTCGGCGCTTGCCCTCATCGCCTTTTTCGCAGGTGCTTGTGCTTTGACCGGAAGACCCCGAGGAGGAGCCTCGCTGGTAGCCCAGCGGCTAAGAAGCCACCCTGCATGCAGGAGAGGGTGGCTTCGACCCCTGCTCGGGGAGCTAAGATCCCACAGGCCGCAGAGCGGCTGAACCTGTGAGCCGCAGCGGGGGAGACCACGCAGAAAGCTCGCGTGACACCACCGAGACCCCACACAGTCAAACGAGTTCATTATTATCTTAAAAGAAAACAAGAAAGCTTCAGGGAGACCCTGCAAAGCCAGCAAATCTGCATGTCAGTGCCCAGTCTGCCCCAGCTGCGCTTCCCCCAGGCTTCATCAGATGGCTTCCTGATCCCTGGGGCTGCGCTGACCCCAGACTCACCCAGGCCTGGGACCAAATCAGACTGCAAATCAAGCTGCCATCTGGCAGCGAGTGGGGCTGGGGTGGCCAGGACCCAGCAGGGAGGGAGCCGGAGGGGCACCCCCCTCCACCAGCCCGAGACCACACGGCAGTGAGGCCACATCACCGCGCTGGACCCTGTGCGTGGGGATGGAGCCGTCTCCCAGGCAACGTGTCCCACAAGGCCTCAGGGGCTCCTCCCAGACCCGGCTCTGAATCTGAAACTTTGCAGAAGGCAAGTTCCCCACTGTCTTCATGGAGATACGTATCACATTTCCACAGACAACATAAACATGATTTTAAATATCAAACACGTTTAATGTCTTTATTTCTTGGGAAGCGACAGTGAACACTCCTATATGAAGGGCCATTCCCTGTAAGGAGCAGATAAAACATCCGCTCTGATCAGTTCTCCAGCGAGCATCCTTTCCTTGTGCTGCTCCAGCATCCATCAACCACCTTCCTGCCTTCAGAGCCATTTAAGGATCCGGCCTCTGTGACGCCGTTCCGAATTCCAGCTGATCTGAAGTCCAGCTTTGAAAACTGGTCTTTT
This sequence comes from Antilocapra americana, assembly GCA_007570785.1. Taxonomy (NCBI): domain Eukaryota; kingdom Metazoa; phylum Chordata; class Mammalia; order Artiodactyla; family Antilocapridae; genus Antilocapra; species Antilocapra americana. Next base: position 634,213 of record ML664216.1, read on the forward strand.
GCTGTTCCCTGATTGCTATTTGGGCTCTAGTTTCTCTGCTTTTTTAGTTCCAAATCTGGAAAACTGACTTGGGGAACCCCCTCTGTGAAGGCAACTTTGCGGTGACCAGACCCCAGGACAGGCCAACAGAGGGGCCAGAAGTGGGGCATCTCAGGGGGGGAAGTCCGCCCACAGACGGGGGTGGGGGTGGGGTCTCGTTTTCACAGTCGGGGCTGGGTTGTCCAGAAGTGAACAAGATGACAGCAGCCCGCTGCACAGACCTTCCTGAGGACAGCCTGTTCTGGCCGCATCTCCCACCGCTCAGAGGGGCCCCTTCCCTCCGCTGAAGACCTCCCCACTGGGCAGATAAAGGCCTCCTTACTAGTAACACGCCCACTTCCCTGTCTTGATGTGGCTCCTCTTCCACTCTAAAAATGAACCAGGCCGACAAAGACCCACTGTATAGCCCAGGGAACTCTGCTAAATATTATAGAACAACATAGTTGGGAAAGGAATTTGAAAAAGAACCAATGTATACACAACTCAATCGCTCTGTTGTGCACCTGGAAGCAACACAACAGTCTCGGTCGGCTACGGGCATGCATGTCGTGCGGGGCTCTCTGCGACCCCGGGACGGCAGCCCGCCAGGCTCCTCCGTCTGTGGGATCCTCCAGGCAAAAACGCTGGAGTGGGTTGCCACGCCCTGCCCCAGGGGATCTTCCCGACCCAGGGGTTGAACCCAGGTCTCTTACGTCTAACCTACATTGGCAGACAGGTTCTTAATCACTAGCACTACCTGGGAAGCCCTAATCAACGATGCTCCGATATAAAATAAAAAGTTAAAATAAAAAATGAACCAACCTTCTCAAGACCACAAACCTCACTATTGAGGGTTTGCTAAAAGAATGAACTCAGAAATTCAAACCCGCTCTGAACTGTGGTCTCAAATGAAAGGAAAACACCTCAGTGGTTCTATAAGCTGCTGTCTTAGGAAACATATTATTCTGAGAACCATAGAGTGATCCCAGAGAGCTTGGAAGATTCATTGCTACTTGTTTGTATTTACTGCCTCCAAGCAAGCCTTGGAGTTTCTTGGGTTCCCAAAAAATATTTCTCAGAAATGCCATTTCCGGACTGAAATTATGATCCACGTAAAGGAATAGTGGTCCCAAGGCACCTGGTGGTTTTAAAGATGATTACAGATGCAAGGAAGCAAAGGAAGCCTCATCGGCCCTCGGATGTAGTGAGCCGTGAAATGCCACCTTCCAACCAGCCAACGGGACCAGGATTACAGGAACAGCCTCAGCGACGGCAGAGGTGCCAGAGGACACTGATGCCGATCCTGCCTCAGCTCCCGGCCGGGCCTCCTACACCCAGAGAACTGGACTCGGTGGGCAGCCATGCCAGCTGAACGCCCACAGACAGTGGGAGTGACAGGGAAAGTCTCAGCTTTGGAGTGAGGCTGATGGAGGCTTCGCTCCCAGCTTGGCCTTCTACCAGCTGTGTCCTTGGGCAAAGCGTCCGTTTCTCCATCTGCAATCAAGGATAATTGGAGCACCTGCAGTCCCCAAGTCAGGAGGACCGTGCGTGAAGCCCCGGGGATCCAGAAGCATCTGCTGGACCTCGCTGGTATTTCTGGGAGCTTCTGGACCTTTGCAGGGAGGACTCTGCGTTCTGGCTGTGGGGAGGACAGGGTGGTCTGTGCCCACACATGGGCCAGTGGAGGGCTGGAGACCGGCTGATTGCCCTTCCAGGGGGCAGCATGGAACCGCCCCCCAGCCTGGGTGCCTCCTCTGCAGCCCTGCAGCGCCATTTCCCCTCCTGGGTGCACAGCTTCCTCCACTCCCCCCCCCAACCCCTCTATGAGCTGGAAGGGGGAGGGCTGTCCACGTCCCAGCCTCTCAGCAGGAAGGCAGGGCCCACGGGAGACAGCCGCCTGCTTGCTGGGCTCCTGTGCGTCCATTGCGGCTTCTTCTCGTCCCCAGGTGTCCACGGGGGCGCCTGGGCCCTACAGCCTCACTGGCAGAGCCACCGCCGTGGACCTTGCTGCCCTGGGGGCGGGGCTGGAGGGACAGTGACTGGCCACTCTCAGGTCCTGGTCTCCCATCACGGACGTCTCACCCTCACACAGCCATCTCAGCTCCGTAAGGAGTTGGTAACGGCGCCCCTGTGGTGTGTCTCTGTCTCTCTTTGTCTCTTCTGTGTCTTCTGTCACGTTTGCCCAGGTTCCCTAGGTCGTGGGAAAGCCCTGGAGTAACTAAGGCCGGGTCAGTCCTTACTCCTGACGGTGAGCAAAGCTGCTTGCAGCCCCCGCTGAGTCTCAGCCGCGCCCTTCCCGGGGCCACAGCTTCAGGGTGTAGGCCTGCAGTCAAGGTCAGCATCTCCACTTTCCACGGGCAGTGCGCACGCACAGGCTTGGGGACCTGGTCCTGGGGAGCTGCTGGCCGCTCCTGCGTCCTGTTGGCCGCAGTGTTTTGGAGGAGCCGTGGTGTGACGGGCAGCAGCGCGTGCTCTGACCTTGCCGACTGCTCGGAGACTCGAGCAAGTGAGGACCAGACGGGCTCCAGAAAGGGAAGGAGCCGCTGCTAATAAGTGCAGAGCCTGAGCCAGCCCATGAAGACAATTTAATTTCACTCTCTCCCCGGGAACATGCTTTCCCTGCACCCAGAGCTCAGAGCGTCTGCAGACAGAACCTGCAGGGCCCCGGTTTAGTTAAAGCAAAGACGCCGTTGTCAGCCTGTGCTTATCCTGAAGTAGCCAGGCCGTTCGCACTGCAGGATCATTCCTGCAAATCGACGTTTAGTTTAACATTGAAAACTGATCATTTTTAAGTAAAAGGTAATGTCAAGTATTATCTTGGTTTTAAAACATTTCCAAGGGATCTGGGAGAATATCACTTTACTTCCTCTGTTTATTTGTAGGTCTTCTCCCTTCCAAGTGGAAGGAAATCTTCTCTTTTTTCTTCTCTCTTAATGTTCTTAACAGTCATTGTCTATCCTTTAACTTTTTAAAGCTCCCCTTACATAACCATGAAATATGACTCAGTCTGTACCTCCCCTACAGACCGGCTTCTGGTGGTGGAAGTGGGGCCCCAGGGAACCGCCGCGGTTCCAGACAGGAGGAACCAAAATCGGAGAGCTTCGTGACCCATCCAACAGGAAGCCTGCTTTCCTCAGAAAGGCTGTCTTCAGGAGCTGTGCTCAGGGCTCTCCTTAACCCTGGAGGGCATTCTCCATCACACACCAAAGAGTGACATGGAGCAGATGACCCTGGTGAGGGTGTGGACCCCTGACAGAACCCGGGACCCTGGAACCTCTGGGCCGAGCCAGCCTGGCCTCAGGAGGAGGAGGCCGGGCAGTGCCCGACTCCTGTGAGCATCAAAGCCCCCAGCACGGCCACGTGGGGCCAGGCCAGCCTGGGGGCAGGAGGTACCTGGGAAGGCGGAGAGCCTGGACGGGCCAGAAGGCATCAGAGGCCACGAAAGCAGCCTCTGCCGGCCAAGGGCCGCCGGGCAGACGGCCGATGTCCTTTCAGGAAACAGAGGGACATGGCTCAAGCCTTCATGAAAAGCTTGGAAATGTTAGGCTGATAAGTAACTATAAGTACCCATCACAGCAGCAAAGATACTTGCGTGTGTGCGTGCAAGTCACTAAAGCTGTGAATCTTTGCTACCCCACGGACTGTAGCCTGCCAGGCTCCTCTGTCCACGGGGTTTCCCAGGCAAGAGTACTGGAGTGGGTTGCCATTTCCTCCTCCAGGATCTTCCCTACACAGGATCAAGCCCAGGTCTCCTGCACTGAAGGCAGATTCTTCATTGCCTGAGCCACCAGGGAAGCCCGGAAGGGCACGTGACTCCCCTGTGAGGCAGGAAAGGGCACACTCTTCAAGGGAGGACGTGAAGATATAAAGGAAGGCGTCCAGCGCGCACACTGCCTCCCAGACTGCTGCACCCACCCCAGGCCAGAGAATATTCTGGAAGGTCATCTGCGGGAGAGTCCAGCACAGGCTCTGCCCGCAGCCCTGCTGGTAAAGGTCCAGGCGCTTCCTTCCCTGAAACCCTCCACCTCAAGGAGCTCCATGCTGGCGCCCTGCAGTCCTCCACCGGCCGGCCCTCCCTGTTGGACGTTATGATTCTCATCTCCTCAGAGCAAAACCTTCTCATCCCCTGTGCCCAACTCCAGGGAACCCCTGTCACCCAAAGATGGGGATCGAAAGAGCTGCTGGACCCCCCACCAGAGCCACGTCAAGGCCTCTTTCTGTTTCGGACTGAATCTTTAGCAACTTGATGACTAAACTGAAATACCACTGAAATGACCAGGAGCGAGCTCTAGAGAGGGTACTAAATAACTGTGCGCAGACATTAGCTTTAAGGAGAAGCAAAGCAAATCTGAAGCGTTTGCACAATGCAAGGCAGAGTATCATTGGTGTTTCTGAGAACCTAGTCTGTGCTGGGCTCTGGGGCTGGAGCACGCCCTGGCTAAGCCAGGACTTGACATCCTAGTGGGTGAGAGCAGTGAGGGAGCGACAGCTGCCCAGGCTGGGACACCTGGGGCCCCATCACAGCTCAGGTCCCAGGCGCTGCTTCGGACGAGGTCACCTGGGCCCAGGTCTGCTGAGCCGCAGCACCAGACGCAGAAGACACGGTGCCAGCAGAGACAGCCAGTCTTCCGAGGAGTCGGGAACCGGGGCCAGACTTCGGTGTGCCCCCGGTCAGTCTCAGATGCGGCCCCCGGCTCACCTCCTCCAGCTGAGGGTCTGTTCAGAGATGCCTGACGGGGTGCCCGCAGCCGCCCACACCCTGAGGGCAGAACAGGGGCACCCAGGCCCTGGAGAGAGAGGAACAGAGCCCTGGGGGGTTGAGGGGGCAAGGGTGCCTGCAGCTCTGGCAGGGACACAGCCACACCCAGAGCCTTGGGAGGCACCGTCCCAGACCCCAAGGGCCTCTACTTGAGAAGAGTGGAGGATGGGGTAGGGCAGAGAGTCAGGGAGGGAAGGGGAGTTGGGGTGGAAGCTGAGGCCGTCACCTAAACTGAGGTCACAAAGCCAGTGAGCGAACCTCGGGGTCCCCAGGCTGCCATCTCTTAGACCCAAATGCCTGCACCCCGTCCCCCTGGGATGGTAGGTTTGTGGGCCCCCCTCCCCTCCCCATTGTCTTCCTTGTCCAGGAGAAGAGAGACCGCAGGCTGGATGAGGACCCTCCGCTTCTACTAACCGTCGGAACGGCTTTTCCCTGGAATTAGCTTATGTGACTGACAAAAGGGGCGTGATTCAAACACAGATTTGCTAGTGAGCATTCAGCTCTAGGTGACAGACGAGGCTCTTTATCCGCCTCCTGAGCATCCTCAGAACAGACGGCCCGGCATCCCCACCGCCAGCCCGTCCACAGTCACGGGGTAACTGTCCTTCTGCAGCTTCTCTAGTCTTCTCCCGATAAAACCTCTCCCTTTATGTGGGGCTGTTTCTTGTGCTCTAAACATGCACGCCAGCTGGCAGCTGTAATTTGCTGCTCAATTACTTTCCAGTCTCCTAAGAACACTGCTTTTTCCCCAGTGGTTGTTGCTTCTTATGAAAAGTTGCTTCCCTTTTTTTAATCCATAATTTTCTTTAAAGTGTCCCTGAACCTCATATTATGTTTTGCCCTTGATTATTCTATCAAAATGATGCTGTAATTTCTGTTGCCGGAAGGCAAAAATGACATACACCTGTAACTGGGGGCCGATGTGTGTCAGCATAGTAAATGCAACTTGTCAGCTTATGAACATCCCAGTCCTTTCTGGGACCATGTCTATTTGTTCTCCATGTGCCAAGGCAGCGTTAGCAGCCAGACAGCTAACCCGGCGGGGGGTCGGGAGCGAGGAGTCCGGCAACCCCAGATGTGGCGAGAACAGGGGTGGAGGGTGTGGGAGAGGTACCCCCAACAGCGGGGAAGTTCCCAGGTGTTTGCAATGATGAGGAGGCTGAGGAAGGAGTTGGCCAGAAGCGGGAGGACAGAAAAGCTCCCCAGGTGAGGCACTTCCTGGGTGAGATGTTTCCAGGTGAGATGGTCGGCCTGTGCAAAGGTCCCAGGACAGAGAAAGGAATGATGCCCAGAGACATCCGAGGAGCAGGGGCCAACCGAGACTGAAGGTGTCATTTCAGGCAACAGACGCAGAGCAGCAGAAGAGGAAGAGGGAGGCAGGAAAGGAGGAGACGCAGACCTGGAGGAGCCAGCAAGGATGCTCAGTCAACAGGCAAGTAGGGGGCAGCTGTCCCATCACACAGAACTAGGGCATGAAGGACTTCCGTTCAGCTCACAGGGAAAGCAGACTTGCACCCCGTTTAGATTCATCACCCTAAATTGTGGATGTTTCAGAGCTGAATTCAGAGAGAGGCTGGGAGCTGGACCACTTCCCACCGAATCTGTGATGTTGCGAGCAATACTCAAGTTTGTTCTCCTGAATTAGAGGAAGTTTCCTCTGGAAATGGCAACGTGTGTCTAGGTTTCTGTTGGTTTCTGTCATGTGTAAGACGGCAGGGACCTGATGCTACCCAGGGAAGGGCAGAGGCCTTCTGATTAAGTAGCCCGAGGGCTGTGGCCTTAACTCCCTGATGAGACCAGGGAAGCTCTGGGCAGCGTGTTGTTGTTGCTCCTGAGGGCTTTTTCTTCACTGGAGATGAAAAGACCTCCAAAATCCCTTCTGATTGAAAGAAACACAAAAGAGAAAAGATTCTTCAGAAATGAACAGCCCTGCTGTCCACCATGCGTGACTCAATAAGATGAGTAACGGGAAATGGTCCCTCGAAGAAAGATGTAGGGAGGCCAGGCGGCAGAGGGGAGCAGCGGGGGCCCCGAGCGGGACGCAGAGTGACCGGAGCAGAGGGGGAGGCGGCGGGCGCCGTGCCCTTGAGCACGGCCCAGGGTGGCGTGTTCAAACAGTCCCGAGTGCTGCAGGGGTGGTAGAGGAGCGCTCCGTCCTTCCACCTTTAAACCCGGGCTTCTGTCTCTCTTCCAGGCAGACCCACGGGCCTGGAAGGATGCAGCCACTCTGGGGTCTTACTTTCCTGCCCCCTTCCCCTTAATCCTTCTGCCTTTCTCCCCATCACCCCTTCACTCCTGTCTGTCCCTCTCCCCTCCTCCCAGCCCACCCAGCCAGCATTCCACTAGTCGGCCATCAGCAAATGATCAGAGCAAGGAAGCAAACGGGTGCATCAGTGGGAAATGCCCCGCTGCTCATACTAGCCCTTTGCTATCTCCATGGAAACCATGGGGAATGGGCAGAGAGGCTCAGGAGTCATGTGACAATGTCCTGGGACTGCTGTGACAAATTGTTATTAATACAAACTAGCTGCACAGAAATGTCTTCTCCAGCATTCTGGAGGCCAGATGTCTGAGGCCAAGGTGTGGGCGGGGTCACATTCCCTCGATGGCTCCAGGGGAGCATCCTTCCTCTCCCTGCTTCTGAAGGCCCCAGCGTCCAGGACTGTGACCACATCTCCCCCAGCCCCACCTGCGTCTCCACGGTTTTCTCCCCTGTGCCCTCGTGCCCTCCTCACATGAGCCCCGTGGGCCCTGACCAGCCTCTCGCAGGCCTCCGCCCTCATCCTGAGGGTGACCCCCCACAGCCCCACCACGTGGCCTGCTTATCAGCTCCAAGAGGGCTGGCTGGGGAGACAACCCATCCAAGGTTTTGGGAGACACTCTGGGCTCTCAGCCGTGGGGAGGCTGGCCAGAGGAAGTCTCAGACTCCTCTGGGTTAGTCACCAAGCGTAGCCAGCTTCCTTTCCACCAAACAGTGGTTTGAGCCCCCAGGCCACCACTTCTCAAGCCTTGATGGTTATAACAGAATGCGTGACATCTCGAATCATGTGCACGGACTCCGAAATCCCAACCAAAATACCACTGAGGGTCACTCAAAACAATGAAGTCCTTCGGTATACAGCCGTCAACACATGTGCACATGTGTATGCTGAAAACACTTGGGAAGGAAATCAGGTGCTTTTCTGGTGGCCCAGCGGCTAAGACCCCGCGTGCCCAGCACAGGCGCCCAGGGTTCGAGCCCTCACCAGGGAACTAGATCCCACATGCCACAGCTAACCCCTGGCACAGCCAAATCAATCAGTAACTGTTCTTTTAAAAAAAGAGAAGAAATCAAAGTAGGTCTAGACAAGAGGAGAAATATACTGTTAGAGTATATAAATATAAAGACTAAGCACAGTGAAGACGTCAGTTCTTCCCAAATTGGTATACAAATAATTCCCAACACAACTGCAGTAAGATTTTTGTATAGATGTAAACAGATTAATTCAAAAATTCATCTGAAAAGGCAAAGGAACTATAATAGCTAAAACAGTTTGCAGGGGAGGGCAGTAGGGGAAACAGAAGAATCAGTCAATCCATTTGGGGATGTGTTATACTATTATACAATTACAGCGATCAAGACTTTGTGGTGTTGGCAAGGGAGTGGTGCCCTGATCAAAGGGCTAGAAGAGAAAACTAAGGAAGGCACCCACAAAAATATATTCAACTGGTTTTTGATAGAAATGCAAAAGCGATTCAACAAAGGAGAGGCGGCCTTTCAATAAATGATGCTAGAACATTTGGACATCCGTTGTGGGGGGAGGGTTATAAAAGAATCCTTGACTGAAGTCTCACGCCTTCTACAAAATTTAACTAAAATGGATCATGGACTTAAATGGAAAATGTAAAACTTTAAAGCTATTAGAATAAACATAGGAGAAATTCTTCAGGATCCAGATCTGGTCAGAGTTCTTAGACTTGACATCAAAGGCACAATTCATGATAAGAAAAAAATCCATGAATTTGACTGCATCAAGATTAAAATTTTTTGCTCTGAGAAAGATGCCATCAAGAGGACAAAAGACAAGCATAAGGCTGGGAGAAAATATTCACAAACCACATATCTAACAAATGATGAGTATCAGTGGTTTAAAAAATAATAATCATCCAATTAGAAGATGGGAAACAGACATGAAGAGTCATTTTACTGAAGAGGGTGCAGCGCGTGAGAGCAAATGAGCTGTATAGCAAATAAGCACATGGGAAGACAGCGATATCAGTAGCTATCAGGAAAAAGCAAATTAAAAGCACAATGAGATGTCCCCTATCAGATGGCTAACATGAGCACGGCGACACTACCAAACCCTGACAAGGGTGCAGAGAAACTGGATCACTCACATATTGCTGGTAGGGATATAAAAAGGCCCGAGCCTCTCAGAAAACAGGCTGTTTCTTATTAAACAAAACTGCAACTATCTTGGATGTGGTGGTGTAGTTGCTAAGACTTGTCCAACTCTTTCAGCCCAATGGACTATAGCACTCCAGGCTCCTCTGTCCCTGAGATTTCCCAAGTCAGAATGCGGGAGTGGGTTGCCATTTCCTTCTGCAGGAGATCTTCCCGACCCAGGGATTGAACCTGTGTCCTGCATTGCAGGCAGATTCTTCACTGACTGAGCCACTAGGGAAGCCGCCACGTGACACAGAAATTACAGTCTTGGACATTTATCCTGAAGAAATGAAAAATTATGCTTACACAAAATGAATGATCACAGCAAGTTCTTGTAGTCAAAGCTGGAATCTGCCCAGATGTCACTCAGCAGATGAGTAGATAAACAAACCATGGTATGATACACAGGAAGCACCACTCAGCAGTAAAAGGGAGCACTATTCCTACACACGAAAAACTGACTTCATCTCTAGAGAATTATGATGAGTGAAAAAAGTCAATTTGAAAAAGTTAATAATTGGGATGGGGAGGGAAATTTGAAAGGGAGGGAATATATATATATACCTATGGGTGATTCATGTTGAGGATTGACAGAAATTATCCTTCAATAAAAAAATAAATAATTTTTTAACAAAACATGCAGAATTACTTTCACCTGGTTTCCATGGGCCCAGAGTTCAGGCATGGGTTTCAGGGTCCTATGCTCAGGACCCAACCAGCCTGAACTCAAGGTGTCACCCTCGGACCCACTCTTGGTCTCCGCCTTGGGGCCCCTCCAGAGACAGTTCAGCCGGCTGTCTGGTCTTTCAAAGGCCAACTCCAAAATGTTGCTTTTAAGCCCCCACTTGACTAGGTCAGCACTACACAGGGTGATTTCCCTCTTGATCAGCTAAAGGGCGACTGATTAGGAACCTCAACTGCATCTGAAAATCCCCTCCACCTTTGCCATGCACTGCAAGGACCCTCGCCGTGGGAAAAGGACATCCGCACAGGTCCTGCCTGCTCGAGGGGGGTGAGGGGACACACCCCACGGAGGCGGGGATCCCGGCACCTCGGACCCCAGCCCACCGCCACATGCTGATGACACACAGATGATGCACAGCTCACCGCTCTGACTTCGTTTTCTGCAAAAATGCATCTCCTCTAAGCAGTGCACTTTCTAGCAGAGCCTCTGCTTCAGAGGAGGATGTGCCAGTCAGTAGAGCCTGGCACACTCCAGGTTCCAACGTCGTCAGTCCTAAACTTAGGGGAAACCATTACAGGAGATCGTCATTTTTTGCTTGAAATGAAGGAAACAGGAAGCCTCATAATTCTTCTTGAAGTGATTCCAGACAAGAGGAGCGAACGGAATTATTCTTTCCCCCTCCACCCACCCACCCCCTGAAGACCCCTCAGCCCACCTCAGCCACCGCGGCCTCTGGAGTCCGGAGTCTGCGGCTGAGCGCTGTGCTCAGGATCCCCAGGGCGCTGCTTCTGCAGTGTCATCAGTCACGGAGGCGAGCCCTGGAAGCCGGCTGGAGGTGGGTTCAGAGAAGACCGCAGCCAGAGGCTGCCGACTGCAGCTCCCAGCCCTGGTTCTGCCCGGGGGGACGTGGGCCTCTTCTAGGGCCAGACAGAAACAACAGACCCCCTTCTGCCCTGAGGGTCTGAGTCCGGGTCTTGTCCGAGCCCGTCCAGTTCCAGGCAGGAAGCACAGCATAGCCGAGACCCCTGGGAAGCCCCTTTCTCTCCCCAAGCCTTGCTTTCCTTGTGGCTGCAAAGAGATATTGGACCAAGAGACCTTCAGGTCCCTTCCAGCCCCAGTCTCAGACCTGCTGGATAGATTCACAGCCCTTTCCTGGAGATGCCCCCACAGGTCACCAAAGAAGCATCAGAACTCGGCCCCTTCCTCCTCGTGTGAAAGTCATTCCACTCGTCGTTCAGTGGCTTGGTTGTGTCCGACTCTGCGACTCCACGGATGGCAGCGCGCCAGCCTCCCTGTCCTTCGCAAGGGAATCACTCCTGTAGGCAGCCATTAAACAAGAAAACGTGTGCTGATTTAAGGATGAATCGCCAAAAAAAGAAAAAGGAATTCCCTGGCAGCCCAGGGGTTAGGACCTGACACTTATCACTGCTGGAGCCTATGTTCAATCCCTGTTCAGGGAACTAAGATCCCACCAGCCATGCGACATGGCAGAAAAAAATAAAACAAAAATGAATGAAAGGCAGACAGAATCTGAAGTGAAGCCCAGGTGCCTTCAGAGCAGGATCAGTGACCATGAGCCCTGGGGCCCATCAGTGCATTGGGCTGTTTTGTGAAAAACACGGGCAGAGTTTTGGGTGAGCAAATAGTTCTGCAGTGGCTTGTTAGCTAGATGAAACCTACGGGTTTGCCTCTTTGATGCTTTCTGAAATCTGATTTAAAACCTGGATGCATATCCATCCACGTGAACAAAGGCCTCCCCTGGTTGACCAGTGTTCTTGCTGCGAGCCGTGGAAACCCTCCCTTGGCATCCTGTTTGCTGTCGGTGGGCGTCTCAGCTCAGGCTGCCGTAACAGAACACTGTAGACCTGTGTCTTTAAACAGTAAACTCTGAGTTGATTTTCTCACAGCTCTGGAGACTGGAAGCCTGGGACCCGGTGCCATCACGGTCAGTCCTGGTGGGAACTCTCTTCCTGGGGTGCAGAGGCCCGCTCCCTGCTGGATTCTCACAGGACAGAGAAGAAGTCATCTATTTTACGTCTCTTCTTATTACAAGGGCACTGATCTCATGAGGACGCCACACTCATGACCTCAATCTACCCTAATGACTTCCCAAGGGCCCACCCCCAAATATCATTATATTGAGGACTAAGGCTTCAGCACATGAATTTGGGGGGAAAACATTCAGCCATAAAAGTGGCAATAGTTTTTGCCATTGTTTTGTTTGATTTTCCTATGAGAAGATAGAATTCACGAGAAGCTTGGGAGAGCCGGGAGCTTGTCTCCGGGGCGTATTATATACTGGATATTATCTGGTTCTGGAGCAGTACCTGAATATGGCAGGTGTTCAGTTAGGTACTCTGAGGGAGGAGGGATGGATGAATGGATGGAGGTGTCACCAAACCAAATTTGGGTCCACTCACCCACACAAAGTGAAGCCACCCTGCTGACAACAGGCTTCTTTGAAGACAAGTGCAGCATTTGTTCCAAGGCACCCAACATGGGGCCAAGCAAGAACAGGCAACTCATACTCAGAAGACCCAAACTCTCAAACTCTTTCAGAGGAGAGCTTTTAAAGGGAAGGTGAAAGAGAGGGTCACATGGGTACCCGATCATCTCAGGGACATCCTCCAGACTGGTTGGAGGTAAGGTAACAGAATGATAGAGGAGAGTGAAAAAGCTGGCCTGAAACTTGACTTCAAAAAACAAACATCATGGCATCCAGTCCCATCACTTCATGGCAAATAGAAGGGGGAAAAGTGGAAGCAGTGACAGACTTTATGTTCTTGGGCTCCAGAATCACTGCAGATGGTGAGGCAGCCGTGACATTAAAGACACTTGGTCCTCGGAAGAGAAGCTATGGCCAACAAAGGCAGCGCATTAAAAAGCAGAGACATCACTTTGCCAACGAAGGTCCGTCTAGTCAAAGCTATGGTTTTTCCAGTGGTCGTGTATGGATGTGAGAGCTGGACCATAAAGAAGGCTGAGTGCCAAAGAACTGATGCTATAAACTGTGGTGTTGGAGAAGACTCTCGAGAGTCCCCTGGACGGCAAGGAGATCCAACAAGTCCATCCTAAAGGAGATCAGTCCTGAATATTCATTGGAAGCACTGAAGGTGAAGCTCCAATACTTCTGCCAACTGATGTGAAGAGCCAACCCATTAGAAAAGACCCTGATGATGGGAAAGATTGAAGGCAAGAGGAGAAGGGCACGACAGAGGATGAGACTGTTGGGTGGCATCACCGACTCGATGGGCATGAATTTGAGTAAATTCCAGGAGATAGTGAAGGACAGGGAAACCTGGTGTGCTGCAGTATATGGGGTCACAAATAGTTGAATATAACTTAGCAACTGAACAACAGCAACAAAGGTAGCAGGGTGGTATTAATATTTTGGCAGTAAACCTTATCAACCTCTAATTTCAACTTTCTGGGGTCTACATATCGGTAGTCAGCATGCAGTTAACTTTTTCAACCTGCTGAGGGTTTAATATCTGCAAAACAGCTCAAGGACATTGTTTGTAATATTATCTGTAGCTCTTGAGAAGGGACTAAAGGTCCTTGACTTCGTTTTATGGCTAAACTATTATTATTTTGTCTTTCTTGACTGTTTTCCTTTGTCTACATTTTTTTCCTTCCTGATTAAATTTTCTCTGTGACCCTGGGAAGACCTAGGAGGCTAAATCGAGAGCTTGTTTCTGTAAACAAGAAGCAGAGAATATGGTGGGTGGGTGTCTGTCCCTAGGGTAGCCCCACAGGGTCCTTCTCAGTTTCAAATAGATGAGGATGGACAGATGGCTGGATGGATGGGTGAAAACCCTCCTCTTCATTTCAACGCGCCACCTGGGTCTTTTTCCTGACTGCCAGAGGGACCTCGGTAGCTCCTTGAAAGCCTGCATTTCCTTCATCTTAGAATCCTGAGCCCAGCAGTGGATTCAGTGCCTCTCCCGGAGACTGTGGGCTTTGAGCAAGTCACGCTCCCCTCTGGGTCTCAGCCCTTCCTCGGCACCAGGGAGTGAGGCAGCACAGGGTTCCCAGTGGGGGAATGACCCCCGGCTTGTCAGGTCGCAGCAGCGGGCGTGTGACCCATCCACTCTGCACACACACTCCCGAGGGCGCAGATTTGGCTCCCAGAGGGCGCAATGCAGGGCGGGGCTGCTGTCGCTAACCCCGGCGAAAGAGGGCCGAGCGGCCGGCACCCGGCTGCACACTAAGGACCAGCATGGCGATGCCTCCAGGCCGTGGTGGTGATTGGCTCCTCCAGCCCGAGCCCCAGACAGCCTCGAACTTCGGTTCACACCCCTGAGTGCCTGGCTAGGCGCTTACCCCACGACAGTCGAGGGCCGGGCCCCACCCTGCCCCGCTCGGAGCCTGCCGGAGGCACACGGCCCAGGTCCCACTCAAGCCTCGGGGCTCCCTGGGCCAGTTCTCAGATTCTCACGGCCTCGCAGGCAGACAGCCCAGCTCGGGCACGAGGCCGAGGCCGAGTCAGGCCTATCTCTCCTGCAAGAGTCACAGCACCCCCACCAACCTTAGTTTTTGAAGCCGTCCTTCCTAGGCTAGCTGCACCTTCCGGTCAGGGCCTCGAGGCTTCTGAGATGGAGCTTATCTCCTCCAAGAGGCGTGTTTGCTGAGAAGAGGATGAGGGGCAGAAACTTTGGGGCGTTCAGAGGCCTGGAGCACGGCCGGGAGCACGGCCGGTACCCAGGGGCAGGGAGGGGCCTTTGTGTGAAGACAGGCGCGTCCGCTCTGCCTCGGGCCAGTTTTTATCCGTCACCTGCGCCTCTCCTGACTCCGTACTCACACACTCGCCAGGTGCTACGGCCGACACGGTCCAAGGCTGGGAAGTCCGGATCCTTCCTCCAGGAGCGCCACACGCGACGGGGCAGCGGACAGAGGAACCCCGGGCCCCTGTGGTCAGTGCTGAGAATATGACCCCGAGCAGGGGAGCTGAGGAGGAGGCAGTTACCCTGGAGAACGCATGCCTTGCTCTATAGGAAGAGCAAATGGTGGGAGAAGGCGAGGGTGGGATGATGTGAGAGAACAGCGTTGAAACGTGTATATTACCATATGTGAAACAGATCGCCAGTCCAGGGTCAATGCATGAGGCAAGGTGCTCAAGGCCAGTGTGCTGGGGTGACCCTGAGGGAGGAGATGGGGAGGGAGGTGGAAAGGGGGTTCAGGATGGGGAGCACATGCACCCCCCATGGCTGATTCATGTCAGTATATGCAAAAACCTCCACAATGTTGGAAAGTAATTAGCCTCCAATTAAAATAAATAAATTAATTTCTTTTTAAAAAAAGTAGAGTAAATGAACCGATCAGATAGGTCTGAGGGAAAAAATTACTTTTAAGGAAAAATAAACCAAATAACAAAAACCTGTCCCACCTGGCTTCTTCCACATCCATGAAGGATTAACTGCCATGAGAACAAACCTCTTTGCAAAAGTATAAACCCAGACAAAATATGTGAATTTCTGCTTTCATATGTTGTACCATAAGGAGCAGATAACTGAGATCCAGGAGCGAGGAGAATCTGGAGGCAAGCCTGAAATTCGCCAGCTCACGGCCGAAGCAGCTCCTGGGAAGCAGACAGGAGGAGCCGTGGACGCTCAGTCTCCTCTCCGGGAGAGGGCTGGGTGGCCAGGATGTGCAGGACGGAGCACGGGTTCGGGGGGGCCCACAGAGAGAGCGGGCCGTGGGGGACCCGCGAGGCCTCGGCCAGAGGTGGCCCACACACATGTGGGTGAGACTCCGCAAGGTCTGGGAAGGGAGGCGCTGTGTCCCCATCAGGTGGCGGAAGGAACTCGGGGTACAGGGGCCCCGGGAGAGTCCTAAGAAAGGTCGCGCCTTCAGAGGGGGCTGCACTCCTGAAGCTCCCAAATACGCCCAGAGGACCACCCTGCCTGGTGGGGCGAGGAGCGCCACACGTCACCCCCAGTTTCTGCCCAGACACGGGGCCCTGCTCACGGAGTCCAGCATCACAGCAAGTTCTCGAGGCCCACCTGACACTCTGAGGGGCAGGAAATGCAACCCCACCACGAGGCCAGGAGTTGGTGATCCGTGCAAAGCAAGGCCCCCACCCCACACACCCCAGCCGCTGGCGGGCTGCGCTGGGTCCGGCTCCACCACCCAGCCGCCGGCTATGAAAGCCCCGCTGTGAGAGCCTGGGGGGCCCTCCCCACCGTTACCGCCTGACCTCAGAGCGTGGGGCGAGGAGGCTCTGAGCAAGCTGCCTCTTCCCGGCTGCTCCCCCAGCCCGGCCGGCCAGCGCTTGAGGCGCCAAACCCTGTCTGGCCCCACCTTTTCCCCGGTGATTATTCAGGGGAGACTCCGTGACCGCTCTGACGGCCGCGCTGAGTGTTGAGAGTCAGCCCCCCGTGTCCGAGGCCGTCCCCTGGCCCTTGTGACCTCCTCTCCAAGCTTGGCGTCCCAAGCTGCCCAGGACGTGGTCTGTGCCTCCAGTGGGGCTGGGGGCTGCTTCTCCAGGAACCAGACAGAGCCCTCCAGGTCCGGGGCTGGTCTAGTTTCTCAGATACGTTGCTCCGTCCAAGTATCGATAGTTCAGAACAAGGTGAGAGGAGGAGAGGCAGGGGGAGAGATGGAAAGACCCTCCAGGCCTGCGCCGTGTGGGCCTCCAGCGCGGGGGCAGGCAGCAGCCCCCGGCAGAGGCCAGGAGGGCCCCGGGGGGCCCTGGCCCGGAGCCCGCTGCCCGCACCCTGCTTCCAGGGGCGCAGGCAGGCTGCCTCCACTCCCAGCATCCCACATTTTCCTCTCTAAGCTAGCTCAAAAGTGGGTCCCGACATCTATAAATATTCAGGGCTCTTCTCATTCCCTGACATTTCGAAACGGGCCCACAGCAGTTATCCTGCACAATAAATCCAGGCGCTGGGACAGCGCTGGGCGAGGTGGAGGAGGGGACCGGCGCTGGGAAGGTAGGTCCCCAGGGACCCCAGGCCCTGGAAGGAGCCGGCCCCACGCACACGACAAGACGGCCTTCAGTCCGGCCTCGGGGGGGCTCCCAGAGGCTCCAGGGACAGCGGAAAAACCAAAATCAGCCCTGCTGCCGGGGCACACGGGCTGTTCGGAGACCCGCCTCTCAGCTCACACATCCCACATCATTTTACACTTCCTGATAATAGCGCTGCCGACAGTGCAGAGGTTGTTTTTTTTTTTTTTCACCCTTCTCCTGAAAAAGGTGGCTCGTGTTATTTTTGTTTTCCTTAAAGGCAAACATGACAGTACCTGCGGTTACAGCACAGGATCAAGTCCAGGAGCCCAGCTTCCGAGTCCCGACTCTGGAGGCTCGGGGGGGTTGGTTCAGCGACGTGTCGCGCGGTGGGCGGGGGTGTCAGCCGTGATGGGACTGGGGGAGGCGAACGGGGAGAAATGTAGAATCCTGAGAACAGCTCCCTTATGCCCATTATTTTAAAAAATACGTGCTTGCTGCTGTTTGAAGCAATGCATGTTGGGGGTACTTTTAGGAAACGTACCTGTGAGGTAACAGTATGGTACACCCTACGAAACCTGCCTGTTACCCTGGCGAAGGGAGTCCTAAAGAGCAGGAAGACCACCGATTTTAAAGAGGGGCAGGGCAGGGAGGAGGGAGCCTCTAGGCTGGCTAGTCCACGGATGGTATTTTATCCTCAGAAGAGTTCCGTGACTTTGGGCTGTGCCTGGCGTCTCCTCATTCGCCGGCCTGGACCTGGTTCCGTGAGGGAGTCGGTGGTCCTGGGCTTCTCTGTCTGTGTGCGGGACCCCACCCAGAAGCCGCCATCCGTCCAATCTGGAATCCGTTCCATTCCGTTCCGCTGAGGCTCTGGGTCTCAGCCAGCCCTGGTAGGTAGACCCTGCTGCAAAACACAGATATTAAGTCATTAAAATGCAATAACTGACCTTCAAGAATCATTTAGCTAATTCGATGATTCAAGGATTCTCAGGCAGCAATCACAGCCCACCGCGAGCCAAAGCCAGCGCCCCTGCTGGGACCTGGCCATGGGCGGCCACTCCCCAGTCACTGGACCACCCTCTCAGCTCCCAGTGCCCGAGCCACAGTGTGAGCAGGAGGACCCGAACTGTAATTTGGGAGAATCGGGGTGTTTTGAACAATGTTGGCAGATTCAGAGGACACCAGGAATTGCTCCAAAGCATTAATTGCTCTGATGCAGGGAACGACTAAAGGCAGGAGGAGAAGGGACAACAGAGGATGAGAAGTCGGACAGCATCACTGACTCAATGGATGTGAGTTTGGGCGAGCTCTGGGAGATGGTGAAGGACAGCGAAGCCTGGCGTGCTGCAGTCCATGGGGTCACAAAGAGTCAGACACGACTAAGTGGCTGAACAACAGCAATAAATATCTTTAGAAGAGCCGAGGGTAGCTTAATTTTCTAGCTCTTTCTCTGAAGGTCATGAGGAAAGCTGGGTCAGAAGAAGTGGCCCATTCCTCTTAGAAGGCCACTTAGAAGGTCTGCTTTCACCGCCTTCCTTCTAAAGTAAAAGCTGTACCACGTGTTCATCAAAAGTGTAAATGCCAAACACATTACCTCCCAGAATCGTCGCTCACCACGTGGATCCGGGCCCACAGGCAGGTTCCAGGCCCCCCTGGGCACACATGATTGTCCCCTGAGTCGTCTCCAAGGAATCGAGGCTCTTTGCTGGCCTGGGCAGTGGCTCCATGTGTTTCCAGGGGACGCGCTGCTGGAATGCGGGAGGAGGGGCCGTGTCTCCTGCATCTCAACCTCACCCCCCACTCTTGGCTGAGAAGTTCACCCTGAGGCTGAGGTGCCCGGGCCCCGAATCCAGCTGACTCAGTCTCGTCCTGACACCTCAAGGACAGGTCTGGCTCCAGGCCTGAGCCAGCAGACCGACAAAGCAAAAGGGAAGCACCCTGTGTTCTCCCAGGACACTGGCCTTGGAGGTACCCCAGCTGCTCCAGGCTCCAGGCTCCAGGTCCAATCACACCCCTGCCCAGGGCACTGGCCTGGTCACCTCCTGTCCCAGAAGCCCTGAGGAATCAGAGGAGTCAGAAGTCAGCCACCGAGAGCTCTCACCCTGCCCCAGGACAAAGTGTCCATCAGTAAGAGGAGCTGACGGAACCAGGTCTCCCCCCAACTCTGAGCACTCCTGTCAGCTGACCTCAGCGTCCAGGATCACCGTCTTGAGGTGTGGGGGGCAGACGTCGGTTGGGTCCAGCCCCCCATCCTGTATGTCCCCACATGACCTGACTCATCCTTGACAAACTGCCTGCTCCCCTGTGAGAGGGGTGAGGGCCGTGTGGGCACCAGCATGGATAACTGATGGGCAGGCATCATGCCGAGTCTGTCCAGCCAGCCTGCACTGCTGAGTGGGGCCTGGACACCCAAGGCGGCCGCAAAGAGTAGGTCTAGGGTCAGGTCACCCCAGAAGCAGACCCCGAGATAAGCATTTGGGGACAAGTGAGTTATGCTACCTGGGGAAGGAAGTCCAGCTGTGCACACAGTCTTGCGGAGGCCGGGGAGGCTGCCAGACAGAGCCTGCCTCCCTCGAGCCCAGGTCGCCACTATGATGAGTTCTGTGTCTGATTATATTATATTATATTACATTATATTGTTATGTTATATTATATTATATTATATTATATTACATTATATTACATTATATTATGTTATGTTATGTTATGTTATTAGCCTTAGATGGAGTTATTAGCCCACTGCTTTGGGCTGCATTCCCAAGCAACATGACTCCAGGAAGACCTGGGCCTGGTGTGGTGGGGGCCACTACCAGCCTCACACGGTCCACGGGGCTGGGCCTGGATCAGAAGGACTTGGGTCCACCCGCAAGTGGTGCCAGGGCTTGAGCTCTCTCTGTGTTATGTTATGCCATGTTATGTTATATTTTATATTATGTTAATGTATGTCCCTATTGCAATTAGAGGGAAATGATATTCAAGATCATCTGGCCAACGTGTGGAACTTTGTGTGTGTGTGTGTGTGTGCGCGTGAGTGCAGCTTCAATAGATTACCACTAATTCCTCATGAGTTTGTCCCAGTGTTCAATCATATTTCTTGCAAATACATTGGCTTTCTCCTGTCCAATATGACTCCTTTTTCAGTTTCCTGCCTTATCACATTGGCCATAATGTACATTTTTAAGGTAAGTTTGATGAAGGTCTTACTGATTTTGAGCAGCTCAGGGAGGAGCTGAAGCCAGGGACAGACTCACTGGCCACAAGCTTTGCAGTGGCTCAGGAGAGTGGCCTCAGAGCAGGGTGAGAGCAAGGGGAAGGGAGGAGGGTCGCATCCAAGCAGGCGTTTGGATGAAGCTCTGCCTGGACCTGGGCCAGCAACAAAGACCTCTGCCACCTGCTCCAGACCTGAAGCACAGGATCCAACTGGCGTTGACCAGGAAAGGACAGCACCTCCCAGTCGCTGTTAAACTATTGGCGTCTGCTCATGTGAAAAAGGCCAGAAATGAGATCAATTAGAATTCCCAACTTGCCAGCAGTTCCCTAGGAAGATGGACTCAGACGAAATGAACAGCTGTTTTAATTTTCTCTGACAGCTCCTGGTCTGACTCTTGACGAAGCTCATCCAGACACCTTCTGGTAACTGAATGATGCAGCGAACGGCCTCACCGCTGACGGGGCGGCTCTACCTGTCACCGCTCACCAAGCCCAGGACTGCACGGCCCTCTCCAGGGGAGCAGCCCCAGTGACGGAAATGCCCCTGCACCATGGAGTGCGGCAGCTCCTGAGGGTGGCTGTGTGGCCAGGACACACAGGAGCCGGGCTGTTCTTTTAGTTAAATTCGAATGGCTACGGTAGCTCATGGCTCCCTCACTGCACAGCACCCCGTGTCGGGGGGCGGGAGATTCGTGGGTCCACAGCTTCAGTATGACCAGGCAGTTGTTGCTAGGAAGGCAGGCTCTCGAGCTCCACCGCAGACCTATCGGTCAGAACCTGCATCTCAACAGGCTCTCCCTGTGTACGCTGACATCTGGGGGGCCCTGCCCTAGACTACTGAAGAGCCCTTGGCCCCCAGGACCCTCAGTCCAGGACGCAGTCCCAGCACCTCTCCTGTCTTTACCCACATGGTGGCAGGGCTTGTTAAGGCCCTCCTGGAGAATGTGAGCACAGCCTTCACTTACCTTGTGCAGGTGTGGACCGCCATGGCCAGGCCCCAGGAGATGACTCAGCACAAAGCTGGAGCTGGGAGGACTCTGCAGGGTCAGCGAGCAAGCTGGCAGCTCAGGATAAGCTTGCTCTGCAGCCCCTCTGGGGCTAGCTGGAAAATCATTTAGCCGGGTTCAGCATGAAGAAAGGACTCCACCCACAAAGCAGTGAGTCCTTGAAAACCAAGGCTTTGGCAGGCTCAGCCCATCCCACCCCGTTGCTCAGTGACCAGGAGCCCTTGGCTCAGCCCAGGCAGTGGCTGGAGAGGGATAGTTCAGGGGAGGGGACCCCTGAACCAAGAAGGAAGGCCCACAAGAACGCTGCAGGCCCGCAGCCTTCCAGCGTCTGTGTCCAACGGAGTTTCTCGCTGTCATCAGCCTTCGGGTCATCTGGAACCAGCCTCGTCCTGCAAGGCCCTCTGCGGCTGCAGGGCCGTCAAGGGGAGGCCTTCTGCCCCTGGAACCCGCCATGTGGGAGGAAGTCCCTTGGAGCCACCATCTCCTCAAAATGTTAACTCAGATCATGGATTCATGGCTACTGGCTGAAAGGAGGGTTTTCATCTCCTCTCGTGGAACCCTTGATCTGTCATTGTTTTCATGATATGTCGGGGAAGAGACACGATGTTCCAGATAGGACTGCTGTCCTTGGTAGACCTGTGCATCTCAGCACCTTCTCACCAGGGAAGGCTGGGATCCGGCAGGCTTGCACAGACCTTGAACTTGACCTGTTCTGGGTCCCTTGCTGAGGGGCACGAACTGTGCTAGGACAGCCCTGATTTGTGGTCACACCACACACCCCACATGCAAGCTTCGGTGCCCTTTCGAGGGGCGGGGCTCAGGGTCAGCCTGCCGAAGCTCCCTGTGCAGAGGCAGGACTTGGCCTCTGTCCTGCGAGTCACCACCCGGAGGCCTAGGCCCTTTCAGGGCGCCCAGACCACATCGGTCACGCCCGGTCACTTCCAACTTTCAGGAAGGGAAACGAGCTCTAGACAAACGGGTGATGTCGTCGAGCTGCCTCCAACAGAGGCCTGTGTGAGGACCTGGCTCTCTGTCCCTGGGCTCCCTGGACCCGGGACTGGCCGCTGAGCGGCTCTGCAAGTGCCGCTCTGGCTCCGCAGGACGAAGGGCATTGCGCAGCTTGACAAGAACAAAGATGCCTCTCTCCTTGCAAAGACTGCCTGGGAGGAGCCCTGAGGATGGAGACACACGGGCCTGGTGACCCCGCCAGGATCCTGCTGACATGCTGTGATTCCACCCAGGCCGAAGTTAGATGCGACCCCTTCACTCATGGGCGTCCCTGGGGGCTCGGCTGGTAAAGAACCCGCCTGCAATGCAGGAGACCCCTGTTTGATTCCTGGGTTGGGAAGATCCCCTGGAGAAGGGATAGGCTACCCACTCCAGTATTCTTGAGCTTCTCTGGTAGCTCAGCTGGTAAAGAACCCACCTGCAAGACAGGAGACCTGGGTTCGATCTCTGGGTTGAAAAGATTCCCTGGAGGAGGGAAAGGCTACACTCTAGTATTCTGGCCTGGAGAATTCCATGGAATGTATAGTCTATGGAGTCACAAAGAGTCAGACACAACTGAGCGACTTTCACTTTCCTTCCCTCTTAGAAAAGAGCGTGGGACACAGAGTTCTCTGCTTACATGTCTGCCCTGACCCCAACAATTACAGTTTTCTCTTTATGGGGGCGGGGGGGGGGGATCTAACTGTTTATACAGAATATTCCAGAACGTTTACCATCATTTTTTTCAAATATTAAATCTTCCCCTTTCACCAAGAACCTGAGAAGCCCCATAACACGGCAAGCCAAGCAAATCTAAGCCTCGAAACCCTGTCTTCAGCTGCTGGGGCCTCCCCAAGCTCTCCTGAAGAAGAGGGAAGAGGGCGTCTATATTGTGAGCTTGGAAGTGCTAACCCAAGGGCAGCAGACCCTGAGCGTCCCACCACATCCCCTCAACCCCATCCCTTCACCCTCATCCCCTCAACACCCACCTCCTCAACCTCTACCCCCAACCGTGTATCCCTCAGCCCTTTACTTGGGAGAGTCTGTTCTTCCAGGGCTGGCTGACTCTAGCAGAATCCACACAGGTCCATGGATGAACCCACCCCTCATCCGCCAAGCCAGACTGCAAACCCCGCCTACACCGTCTGATCCTCCCACATCAAGCCAACATTTCCCACCCTGCATCACCACAGACAACTAGACTGCCTGAACCCCAGGCCCCACCAAGGTCACTCAAGCTGACCTGCGCTGTGCTGCCTCCCTGCCCTGCCTGGCCTGTACCTGAGAGACGGAGATGCGTATACTCGTGAGCATGCTGATTATGTTGGTGAATTCTTTTACGTAAGTGGAACAAGTAATCAGGCAAATGAAATGCAGGTACATTATTCCAAAGTGTTACATTTTAGTTTGTCAAAGCCAAGTGCATTGCATGGGTGGTATAGTGATAAGCATAGCTGCCTTCCAAAGTCAAGGGTACACATTTTTTTAATTATTTCATTGGCAAAAAGAAGTAAATATATATATATGTGTGTGTGTGTGTGTGTGTGTATATATATATATATATGCATGCCAAGAAATGCAAATGCTAAAGAAGTTGGGACCAGCCTGGGAGCCACGCCCACCATGGAAGCTCAGGTGCTCTGCGTGTATTACAAATGGCCATCATGCGGAGGTCTTTCTGGAAATAAAGTGGAAGGCAAAGGGGAAAGTTTGGCCGAGGATTTATCTACTTCTGCCAGAGCTGCAGCCCCCGTAATCATTCATGCAGCGGCAAGGCCTCTGTGGATTGAAGACCAGCCAAGACTATACCCTTACACCATAAACCCAGTAAGGCCGAGGGTATTTTTCCCCTCTCTGCAGACAGAGTAGATGGAGCCTCTCCACACCTGTGCCCTTATATACAAAGGCAAACCTCACCTCTGCTTGTCTGGGAGAAAAGAGGTGCCACAGACAAGCCAGCTGGGCAGCAAGCACTGGCAGGAGAGTGGTGGGCTGGGGACACCTGAGGAGGAAGACTCGCGGGAGGACTCCGAGAGTCTGGCCGGAAGGCAGCATCCACCCGGCGGCAGGATGTCAACTGGAGATCACGTGTTAAAGGACAACCGAATCAGAGGGTGGGGTGCTCAAGGGGCGGTTAGAAAGAGAGAGGTCAGCCAGCATGCAAGCCGAGGCGTGTGTCTGCGGGGTCAGCTCTGCGAGTAGTGTTAACATGCAGGGGGTGTGAGGTTTACATGGATGATGCATAGAAACTGATTGAGCGCAGCGCCTGGCTCACGATGAGGAACCGTTACAAGGAAGCGGCTGAGATCTTCTCTGGCAACCCAAGTCTCCCTCTGCACAGAGCCGTCCTTCCCTTGAGCAGAAGAAACCTGGATTGACGGAGAACAAACAAATGTATTAGCACCTTCCCTTCAAAGGAGCAAACACGCTGTATTTGTGGTCCCTGCAGTCAGCAGTCGGAGCCACGGCATCTTCCCTGGTAGGAACAGGGATAAAAAGGGGCGATGTTCCTCAGGTCTCAGCAGGTGACAACTGTCCCCGATTCCATGTGTCCAGCTCTGTCCCCAGCTCAGAGGATGCCTCTGCTTCCTCGGACTCCTGCTCTGCCCCGTCCCCAAGGGAACGGCCCCCTGGCCTCTGCACACCACACCTCCCAGAGCGGCCCCTGGGTGCTGGCGCCAACGGAGCACACGCTGCTGACGTTCTGGGTAGCCAGGTCCCCTGATCCGTGCTCCCCAGGGTGGGCCACATTGGTCCCACCACTCAGCCAGCTATCAAGGGCTCCTCCCTCCATGAGGGGACACCAGTGTCTGCAGGCATCACAGACCTCTCTTCAGTAGACATACTCCCACCTCCCCCCTCGGAAGACAAGGATGCTCACAGACGACCCTCTAAGAAAGGGGCTAAGGCTTCAAACGCATCACAGTGGAGGGGACTTGGGGGTGCTGCGGGTCAGACCCCACCCCACGCCTGCCCTGGACATACTCCCCGCTCAGAACACCAGCCCCCGACTCCCTGTGGACAGCGGCGCACCCCCAGGCAGCACACACCTCCAAGGGTTCCAAGGACTGTCTGCAGGCCCTGTCAGCGCCCACAGCCCAGGCAAGACCCTCTCCACCACCTTCGCCTCCGATGCTCCAGGGGTGGCCGCCTTCCCTCCCCCACCCTGGGGCCCTGCTGCTGCTGTGCGCATCCTCCAGCCTCAACCGACCCCTGTGCCCCTGGCCCCGGGGCCCCCAGTCTGCCAGCCCCACTCCTGCCCTCTCTGTAGCCCCCATGAGAACAGGGTGCCGTGCAGGGAAGGTGGCTGTTTCCTGAGGAAAGTGGGGCGAAGCGGCCCCGACTCTCAGATGCCCAGCTGGGTTAAGGTCCACAGCGTGCTCGGCATGGGAGTCAGAGCGGGCTGGTTCTTCCTTTGCCCTGCAGGTCGGCATGTAAGCCAGTGTCATGCTGGGGAATCCAGGTCAGTTTTGAAAAACATAAAGAGAAAAAAACAGATTTGCTTAATGAACAGCTCTCTGAACTAACCCGAGCAGACACACACAGTCCCTGACTATATCCAGCAAACATACACTCCTTGTCAGAAGTTTAAGAAAGGCTCCATTCGTCGAAAACCATCTGTCACTAAGTGGCTCGGTTCCTTATGAACTTCATATATTCTCATCACTGTGTTCATGAAGCAAGTGTGCTTCTGCCTAAGCCATCGGAAAGCGGCTTGACCCAAGAAGATGCCGTCTGAACAGAGTCACAAGGAGGATGCTCTGCAGACGGTCCTTAGAATTTATTTTTTTGGTGAACTTGGAGCATCCAGTATGTTTGATATTTTGGCAGATGTATCTCTCAGCGCCCGCTGTGTCTTGCTGGGACCTGGTCCGGTCCCCTCGCTGACTTGCTTGGTAACCAGCCCTCCTGTCCTTCCCTGACCCTGCCCATCATCTTCTCTGGCCTCTGTGGGGCCGCCACTCACAACCGGGGCTGCTCGCCTGTCCCTGGCCCTGGGGGCTCCTCTGCACTGCTCCCGTGGGCCTTCCCACTGCCTCTTCTCTCCTGCCCATTCAGACCTTCCCTGCCCATCTCCCCATCACTGGGCGAGGCCAGAGGCCACCAGTCGGTCACCTGTCCACCTGCTGCACCCCGCCCCATCCTCCAGCAGCCATGGGCACCTCTTCCATGCAGAGACTGCACTCTCTCCACAGGGGAACTTCTTACACAGTCTGTGTGAGTCTCTGAGCTCTGCTGGGGTTGAAAGAAAGAAAGGCGGGTTAGTGGGTGTGAGCCTGAGTGGAGTCACTGTTAGGCACAAACGGTGTTTTCTCCCTTCAGACTGAAAATAGAAGTCAAGGTCAGGCCAGTAAGTCACGGGCGTGGTTTGGCTTCAATGACTTTGAACTGATGCTTGGGTCTTGGTCGGAAGGGCTCAGACCTGCTGGATAGAGTTGAGGCGGTGATCTCAGACCCTCGGTCCTCAACCTCGTCTGAGGAAGAAGCAAGGAAACAGAGCCCTCAGACCTCACCAACACACACGTGTACACGCACACAGCCCTTCCCCCTGTCAGCACTGGAGCAGAAGCCCCGGAGCCCGAGGAGCGACAGGACGCCCCGGGGCCAGTGATGAGCCGGGGACCCATCCAGTGGCCCCCACGTTCCAGTAGACAGTGCGCTTCTTCCCCCTTTGGAAAGAGCCTCCCCCAGGGGCTGCTCAGGAACCCCGGCTCACTGTCTTCCCCTGTCGGTGTTGGGCTGGTGCCCCACCCATGGCCCCCAGCCCTGTTACCACACCCAGGAGTCCACGTCTTCAGCCACAGCCCTGCCTCCCTGCCTCCAATGGCTCACACACACTCACACTATCACACTCGCTCACACACTCACACACACTCTCACACACACTCTGTCTCACTCACACACACACACACACACACACACACTCCTGAATGAGAGCATAATTCAGCAGGTTACTGGAGGCCTGTGGGTTCCTGCCTGCTCGAAGAGGCTTCCGTGGGGGAGAAATCAGATCTCATTTGCTGAAGACAGAGATTGTCAACAATCTGTACTGCTGCCTTCAGAGACAGCATCCGTTGCCCGAGGTTCTAGGAACAGTCAGAAGAAGGTACCCATGCCAGCTGGCCTGGTGGAGTACTGGGCCTCAGGTCATCGTATTGCTCATGGAGCTGGCACAGCCGTGTCTACACAGCCCTCCCTCCCTCCAGGCACGCTTCCACGTCTTTCCCCTCAAAGCAGCTGGGTAAGCACTGATGTGCAAAGCTCATCAAAGTGAACCCCAGGACCAGACCCCGAGAGAACATTAGCAGCAGATAAAACCGTTGCACAGTCCTGATGCATATCTCAGTAAACACAAATTTACCAGGTACAGAGAGAGCCAATAACTTGGGGGGAATCCTTTGGCCCCAAATGGAGCCAAGTGCCCCCCCGCCGTCCCTCCAGCTCCCCACAAGCTCCCGCAGGCTGGAGCTGTGGGGTGGAGCTTGGGATGTTTTCCAAGAAGAGATGCAAGCTGATGGCTGTCCTCCACCTGCCTCTGCACACCGTCACACAGGTGATCTCACCTGAATCATTCAGGACGAGCCCCTCCACCCTACTGCCCAGCCTCGGGAGGGAGGGCCTGTCACCCTGGGGCGAGCTCCCATGTGCGCGTCCCTGATCCATCCCCATTTACCCAGATGACCACACGCAGAGAAGAGGTGACCATGGACATGGCATCCGAGTTTCTCTTGGTGTCCAGGGAGGGACATGGAGGGTCCTTGTGACCCCAAATTAGAGGGCACATGTGGGAGTCGGGTAGCAAATGGGGTCCAAGCCCAGACCTGGGTCCGGGGGTGTCCAGCAGGCCCACAGGCCCACCCATTGGTCATGCCCCAGGCCCCAGCGAATGAGGGGGCTGACACACTGCAGCGGGTGCAGTGCCCTCCTGGGGTCCTTGGTCCACGGGATAAGTGTGATCCTAATGCAGAAAGCCAAGCAGAAACCTCTGAAGTTTCCTCATCCCCTGGACAAGGCAGGACATTCAAATCTGGATCGTCTCATGGGGACCAGCTGGACATTATTATCACCCTCCAGCATCTGAGGCCTGACAGGGCTTGTCTGAGGGACAGACAGGTTGGCACCAGTGTCGAGGGAGGGTGGCGTCCCTGGCGGAGACACAACAAGATGCGGAGGTGGCAGTGCCGGGGGGTCGGCGCCCTGGGCTCAGCACAGCCCCCGAGCCACCGTCCGGCCAGAGAGGCCCTCTGGGAGTCTGGGGCTCAGGGACCCTCCCCTCCTCCTTACGTCTGAGGGCCTGGAAGCTTGCTTCTCTGGCAGTCTGCAGACATCATTGTTCCAGCCGGGCATTCTATTATGAATATGGATTAAAAATAAAAATAAACACAGCTCGCCTGTTTGAAGCACACCTTGCACCCTGAGGGCTGTAGAGCGTTCACATCTCACCTCTACTGGTATCGGCTTTCTCATTAGCTCTTCATTTGAAGGAAATAACAGAGCGTTTTGATTCAAGACCAGCACTAACATGCCTGTAGACAGTTTCCCTGAACAACCCTAAGACCCCTCCAGGGGGCTCCTGGCAGAAACTTCCCTGGGTCGGGTTTTGTGGAGAAGTGGGTGTGCCAACACCCTGCGTCCCTGTGCGCCCGTCGCCTGCTCTGAGCACGCAGCGGCCAGGTCTTGGGCTCTCTTTGGCTCCGTCTCTGTGTCTCTGTCTCTCTCCTCCTCAGCCTTTCTCTCTGACGCCATCATGTTTTTCCTTATAAGAATTTTGTGATTACATTGGACCATCCTGGATAATCCAGCATAATCTCCTTACAAGTTGTTTTCTGGGAGGAGGGAGGAGAATCTGATGCCTTTATTGAGGTAATTATGTGACAGTGTTTGCCATTTTTCCCATGCTAATATAGATTGTCTACTTCTCAAGTCAGTGTCAGTAATTTTTCTTTTGAAATTTATCTATTTCCTTGGGAACTTTATGTCTTTTGACACAACATTATGAGTAGTATTTTTCAGCTTTATGAGCTGTAGCTAACATATGACGTTGTGTAAGTGTAAGGTGTACAGCGTAATGATATACGTGTAGGTTATGAAACGGCCGGGCTTCCCCAGTGGCTCAGTGGCAATGAGTCTGCCTGCAGTGCAGGAGACACAGGAGACGAGGGTTCAATCCCAGGGTCCAGAAGATCCCCTGGAGGAGGGCATGGGAACACGCTCCAGTTTTCTCGCCTGGAGGATCCCATGGACAGAGGCTGCTGGTGGGGAACAGTCCATGGGGTCACAAAGAGTTGGACATAACTAAAGTGACTTAGCATGCACGCGTGAAGTAATCACCACACTGAGGCCAGGAGACACCCAGCACCCACCGTAGTTACTCTGTCTGTGCCAAGAAGGCTGAAGAGTCCTGTAACAGCCTTGTCGACCACAATCACCACACTGTCCCTTAGGCCCCAGAGCCTACTCATCTCGGAGCTGGGAGTTTGTGCCCTTGGCCCCCACTCCTGCATCCCCTCCACAGCCCCTGGCACCCACCACCCTATTCTCTGCTTCTACAAGCTTGACGTTCTGAGACTTCGCACCTGCGTGAGGCCTCACAGTGATTGTCTTCGTCTGTCTGACTGGCTTCTCTCAGCATAATGACCTCGAGGCCCACTCATGTTGGACAGAGGGCAGGACTTTCTTCACTTTCGTGGCTGAGCAGCGTCTTCGGCCCTTCACCTCTCCCAGCTTCTAGAGTGCCTGAATCCCTAGGCACCTGGCCCTCCTCCATCCCCAAGGCAGTGAGTCCTCACTGGCATCCCTGAGCTCCACCTCCCACTTGTAAGGACCCTTGTCATCACCCTGGGCTTTGGGATGAGCCGAACCAGGGTCCCACCTGCTGAGCAACCTCACTCCATTTGCTGTTGTTCAGTTGCGAAGTCGTCTCACTGTTTGTGACCCCTTGGACTGCAGCACGCCAGGTTTCTCTGTCCTTCACTGTCTCCCAGAGCATGCTTAAATTCATGTCTATCGAATTGGTGATGCCGTCCAGCCATCTCACCCTCTGTCATCCCCTTCTCCTCCCGCCTTCAATCCTTCCCAGCATCAGGGTCATTTCCAATGAGTCAGGTCTTCACATCAGGTGAGCAAAGTATTGGCGCTTCAGCATCAGCCTCAGTCCTTCCCATGAATATTCAGGGTTGATTTCCTTTAGCACTGACTGGTTTGATCTGCTAGCCGTTCAAGAGACTCTCAGAGTCTTCTCCAGCACCGCAACTGGAAAGCAATTCTCCAACCCATCTGCTCCCATTCCCCTTTGCTGCAAAACCTGCCTCATTCAGAGACTCCTGGACATCTTTCTGTGACAACAGGCTCAGAGTTACCTCACACTGGAAGGTCATCAGAGAGGAGATGCGACCCTGCGGATCTCTGTGCTCGAGCTAGAGCTGGGGGTACTGCGCAGAAAGCCACGCCCTGAAGGGAGAAGCACCGTCTTCCCGAGGAAGTGGTGGGGCCGTCACCTCGCTACCCGTGTGCAGCATCGCATCACAAGCCATGAGGAGGAGGAGGCAGCCACGCGGCACCCAGACAGGGCTGGTGTCCACCTGAGTGGCCATCACATGCCCGCTGCCACCCCTGTAGCTAGCCTGCCAGGTCCCACCCCCAAGTGTGCCCCTAAAGATGCATGCTGTCCACACCGCCCCACCCCTACTCGGGGCCCCCAGCGCCTGTCAGTAGGTGTTCTTCTTAATTCTCCCACCGTTGACTTGTGAGTCTCTCCATGAATGCAGGTAGTCACAGCCTCTGATCTGAGATTTTCTCCTAATGAAAGTGTCCTTGACCACGGGGTTAATGGGGCTCCCCAAGTGCCACTAGTGGTAAAGAACCTGCCTGCCAATACGGAAGACATGAGACCTGGGTCGGGAAGATCCCCTGGAGGAGAGCACGGCAGCCCACTCCAGTGTTCTTGCCAGGAGAATCCCATGGACAGAGGAGCCTGGCGGGCTAGAGTCCATTGGGGCGCAAAGAGTCGGACAGGACTGAGTGACTCAGCATGCACACGGGCTTAATGAGGACTTCGCTCAGGAGATGGGCTTTCCCTACCTGAGTGGGTCTGCATCTCCCCCTTTGCAGACAGTCTGTGTGATGAAGGGGCAGTTGCCACAGAGCAGAGGTCATTTTTTGTTCCCTGTCACACAAAATGGAAAAGTTAGAGAGCACCACGAGGAAGTTTCTGAGAGTTTTATGAATTATTTCCATGAGGAGTCATAAGCATCTTTCACTGTCATCATTTCGAGCTTGGTGGAGCAGTGAGCAGGCAGAGAGCTCCCTGGTTTCATGATTAAAGGGGCCGGTTCCGTGGCCCCAGCGCATGGACTTGGGTGCAGAGCCAACCGTGTCCTAGGGCCTAAATCAATCCAGTTAGGAAATAGGAGAGTGGACTGCAGGTAGAACCAGGGGCCCAAGATGAACTGTCTCCAGAACCGAGGCTAGGGCAGAGCCCAGACATGCGTCCTATGGCCGAGACATGCATTCGCACCGCCAGCCTCAGAGGCAGAACCTCCACTGTCCTGGGTCCCCACTGGGCCGGACTCATACAGGACCACACACCAGCCCTCCCCTGACCCAGGGATCCCCGTAAACCTGGACACCCACCCCCCACCTGCAAAGCCATGTCCCACAGAACTCCCCAGGGTCCGTCCTAACATGAAATGGGTGACGTCCTAACATGAAATGGGTGACGT
>ML664216.1:670713-704158 GCA_007570785.1 Antilocapra americana
GCTCTGAGAAGCCGGGGTCTCCGAGGGTGGGAGTGGGGGCGCTCAGCTCTGAGCTTCCAGAGTCTCCAAGGGCAGGAGTAGGGGTGCTCAGCTCTGAGCTGCCAGGGTCTCCGAGGGTGGGAGCGGGGGCGCTCAGCTCTGAGAAGCCGGGGTCTCCGAGGGTGGGAGTGGGGGCACTCAGCTCTGAGAAGCCGGGGTCTCCGAGGGTGGGAGTGGGGGCGCTCAGCTCTGAGCTTCCAGAGTCTCCAAGGGCAAGAGTAGGGGTGCTCAGCTCTGAGAAGCCGGGGTCTCCGAGGTGTCTAGACGAGGGAGCAGGGCCCAGCACGGCATATGCCTGCCCTCCTGGCGGGGCCCCCACTGGGAGTCATGGCTCCCCAGCCACCCTGTCTTTCTGCTGCTCTGAACAGCAGGCACCCGGGCACCTGGGCACCCAGGCCCCCTTCCAGAGCCCCCAAGCAACCACCCTGGCATGGAGGGCTCGGGCCAGCGAGAAAATCTGCTTTACAGGGAAAACTCCCACACATCAGGTGGGACACACACAGGAGCACACAACGACACACCCATATACTCACACACACACACCACACACTCATGTGTGCCTGCACATAACACACACAGGAGCACACAAGACCACACCCGCACACTCACACACACACACACACACCACACACACACGTGTGCCTGCACATAACACACACACACACACACAAGCACACAACACCACATATCACACCCTCACACACACACCACATGGACATACAGCCCCCACACTCACTCACGTGTGCCTGCACATCACACACACACACACACTCGGGCCTGAGCACCGCAGGTGGACACGCCTGACCCGCACACCCTCAAAGCCTCTCGGTGAGCTCATCTTAGTCTCCCCGTCGGATCCTGCTCAGACAAGCGCAGCGTGAAGTTGTGCTTTCATACAAAACCCACAAACAGAAGACTCGCGTGTTCCCGGTGTGTCCCAGGCCTGTGACGTCAGGGTCATTAGCGCACCGCCTCAGTTACCGGTGGGTCTGACATGACAAATCGGGTTCTTACAGCCACTGCGGATTGTCAGCGATTAGCAGAGAAACGGGCGTATTACCCTAATTTAATTATCCCACCATCTGATGTTTATGATGATCACTAGCAGTACTTATTTCTGAAATGAAACGTGCTGTTCTCTAATTGTTCACAGTTCGGAAGGAACAGCTAGAGAACGCTTCCAACCATTAAGGAAATGATATTTTAAATGATGAACATACTGTATATGTTTGTACTTTAAGAAAACAGACTCTGGTAATGTTTAGGGAAATTAGTGCAAATTTACTGATTCCCTGAAGAAAAATAGCT
Organism: Antilocapra americana; assembly: GCA_007570785.1. NCBI lineage: Eukaryota > Metazoa > Chordata > Mammalia > Artiodactyla > Antilocapridae > Antilocapra > Antilocapra americana. Next base: position 672,061 of record ML664216.1, read on the forward strand.
GTCTAGTGCTGCCAGGGGGGGTCCGCAGGACCCACAGGGAGAGGGGGCTCAGCTCCAAGTAGCTCCGAACAGCCTGGGGTCACAGACCCTGCAAGACCCCTTCCCAGCAGCGGGGCACACCTTCTGGAGCCCGCTCCTCCGATTTTGCTGGCGGGGGTCCTGAGCACATAGGTGTGGGACCGAGGGAAGCCGTGGGTCAGCTCCCAGCGCAGGGCTGCCCCCCGCCAGAGGAGCCCACTCCCTGGGCAACTGCCCGGAGTGCACGTGGCTTCACGGAGTCCTCAGGAGCCTGCTGGCCTCCAAAAAAGCTGGGGACCTCTGACCAGGCCAAGAGCCAGGGCCTGTGGCCAAGCGCAGCCCAGAGCCCCAAGCCCGACCCTGCCTTTCTGGGCCTGGGTAAGCGTTCAGCCTCGGGTCTCAGTCTCAGGGTCACTGGTATACCTGACCCAGATGGAAGAAGTGGGACCCTGAGCATCTCACCCTCAGCCTGGGCACCAGAATGGAGCCAGGGCTGGCACCATCAGGGGAAAGCCAAACCTGGAAGGACCAAGAAGGCCCAGCAACCAGACTGACTCCTGCTGGGGGCTCCAGACCCTACATCACGAGAGCTCTGGGGTCCAGAGGCTGTGGTCACCCCATCCCAGCTCGGCAGGGGTCCTGGGCCAAGGACAGAGACTTGAGGTGCCAGTCTCACGAGCTCCAGGCCCATGAGGGTGAGAGAGTGTCGAGCAGAGCCCGGAGGAGACTGGACCTCCTGCAGACCGGACGTCGCCGAGCCATGGCCCCAGGAGCCGCAGGCAGAGTGAGCCGGCTGGCAGGAGCCCTGATGGTCCCCCCGACTGAGGCGCAGGCAGGAGCCGGGAGGGAAGCGTGACTCTGTGGTACCCCAGCCCATGCTGACGGCCCTGCTGTGAGGGCCCCCAGGACACGCCCCTCGTCTGTCACCTGACGCTGAAGCTAGGAGATGATTAAAGATGGACCACATGGGGCCAGGCTGGGTGCTGGGGTTCCTGAAAGAGTGAGGGCAGAAGGGATGGGGCCCCGGCATCAGGGACCCAGGATCGTCTTCTCTTCTGCCCCACCACCCTGGGAGCTCAACCCTGCCGCACTGTCCCTGGTTTCTGAGCCAGGGTTTCTAAACCACCCTTGGTCTTCCCGGAGCTTCCAGCTGCCTCCCTGCTCCCTGCTGGGAGGAGAGCGTCTCCCTGCCCCTCCATCACCCCGGCACCAGCTCTCCGCACCACCTTCGGCTGCACCCCTGCCTCCTCTGGGGCTGCTTGCTTGGCGGGGGCGGTGGGGGTGGCGGACAGCCTGGCCACCCACCCTCCTGGCTCCTGGGGCGGAGTTACAGGCGAGGGGCAGGCGCCCCCTGTCTCCTGGGGGGTTGTCTCTCTCCCGGTCCCTTCCCTTCACTCTCTGGCTTCTTCCTCATCTGGAGAAAGTCCCTGACACCTTCAGGACGGAGGCCGGGGAGAGGGGCATTTCTAGAGTCCTCTGTGGCACAGGAGTGTCTTCACTTTGGCAAGCGCTCCTGGTGAAGCGATTGTATAACTGCTCAGACCTGAGAAGGCATCTGCCTTGTCTTTTAGCCCCAGGTAGAAGTCTGACGCGGATAATCGCTCTCTCTCTCTCTCTCTCTCTCTCTCTCTCTCTCTCTCTCTGTCTCTCTGTTTCTCTCTGTCTCTGTCTCTCTCTTCTTGTATCTCTCTCTCTGTGTGTCTCTCTGTCTCCCTCTCTCTCTTCCTGTCTCTCTGTGTTTCCCTCTGTCTCTCTGTCTGTGTCTCTCTGTCTCTTTCTGTCTCTCTCTCTGCCTCTCTGTCTCTCTCTCTTCCTGTCTCTCTGTGTTTCCCTCTGTCTCTCTGTCTCTCTCTACCTCTCTGTCTCTCGTGCTCTCCAGGTTCAGAGTCCGGGTGTGACTGTCATCTGCTCCCCGAAGACTTCCGTGAACCCTCCTCTAGCTCTGACAACTGTGCCCCCATTATTTCCACCCCCTCTGCTTCTTTTTTTCTTTTTTTAATCCATCCTCTGAAATCCCTAAAGCCTTTGTTTTTCTCCGTGTCGCAGGAGAGGCCTTCCTGCGCCTCCGGTCCCCTCACTGAGTGGGGCTCACTCCTGACGACCTGCGTGCGGCTGAGTCCCCTGGGCAGGAATGGAGGGAAAGAGGACGGGCGGCCCGCAGGGCGGGAAGGGTCAGGCACCCCCCACCCCGCTGAGCCCCAGCTGTCCCTCACAAGGCCCCGTCCCCGCCCACGCCCTCCCCAGGGCCGTCTCCCCGCGGCAGTCACCCCGACGGCTCTCAGGTTTACCGCATCCATGCCGGTGCCCCCCAGGGGCCTGGGCCTTCCCGAGCTCCGGCGTGGGCGGCCAGGGGTCACTGGCCGGACAGGCTGGGCCCCTCGTCTCTGCTTTGTGTTGAGGCACAATGTAAATAGAAGCATCTCCTGTCCAAAGGAAAACGTGCTCATTTTCTCAAATACTTTTTGCTTCCTTGGGATGTGCCCTTTTTCTATGTATGAAAAAAGCAAATAAATTATTTATCCTCATCCCCAGATGTCCTGACAATGTCTAATTAAACTGCCACTTTGGGGAGAAAAGGCTTTGAACAGTTTTCCTTATGACTTAGGGAGTGGTCAACTATATAAATGAGTTAGGGCATACAGCAATGACTGTAATTTAAACAAGTCCCTCGAGAGCAAAGCCAGCTTCTCATAGGAGCGGCGTGGTCCCAGGGGCGGAAGGACGAAGGCGGGTCAGAGGCAGGGTCTGGGGCGGAGTTACAGGCGAGGTGCAGGCGCCCCCTGTAGCCAGAGCGGTCACTGTCTCCAACAGCCAGGGGGACCCCTCAGGAGGAGCCAGAGCACCGCGGGGACCACTGAAGCCAACAGAGACCCCACTGCCCACCGCCCACCATCCCCTAATCCCGAGTCAGAGCCCAGGCGCAGGGAAGCCTCGGATCTTCTGAGGTTTGAAAGTCTGAGCTCGGAAGTCTGAGCTTCGTTGGTGGATTCCGCTGTCAGCAGCTCTAGAAAACCAGCTCTTAAAGGTGGCTGCTTTTCCCCAGGACCAGACACTGAGGATTTTTGGCTCAGCGGGCCCCAGCCGCCTGCGAGGTCAGTCACACTGACCCCAGTGAGACTAGGGAGGAGGCAGGCGGTGGCCCCTGAGCCCAGCGCACTGACCCCTGTCCTGGGCCGGCGCTTCGAGACGCAGACGAGGGAGGAGCAGGCAGAAAGCAGAGGATGGAGGCCAGACGTGGATGCTCGGTCCTCAGCATGACGTCAACAGTCTCCCTATGAAGCTACAATCCTGTCTACATACAGACTAAGAGCCAGCGACACGACCTTAAAAACCAAGCACACTTATAAATTCAACATACACCAGAGACAGCAGTGACAAAATTCTAATTAAAAACGTCATCGACGGAGCAGCAGGAGCTGTTCTCCTGACATTTCATGGCCACGTGGGGACCCAGGCCCTCCGCCTCCTTCCCGCCACCCTCCCCTGTGGGGAGGCCTCAGCCAGCACACGGCTTCCACTCGGCGAGCGCGTCATGGGCACGCGGAGCGTGTGCGTGTTCAGGGCACACGGGCTCGCGGTCACGAGAGGAGAGCAGAGCTCAGGCCCCTCGCAGCCCTGGAGCAGATCAGAGCGGGTGTGCTGGGTGTTGTGCGTGTGTGTGTGTGTGTGCACGTGTAGCATGCGTGTGCTGTGATGTGTGCATGTGTGTTGTGTGTGTGTGCACGTGTAGCATGCGTGTGCTGTGGTGTGTGCACATGTGTTGTGTGTGAACTGTGTGTGGTGTGCGTGTGTATATTGTGTTCGTGCGTGTGTGCACAGGTATTTGCTTCAACTTCCACAGAGAAGGGTGCCCCCTCTGATGGCAGCCCTGGCCTGGTGTGGGGACTCCTGCAGAAAGTCACTCCTGGGTCCATCCTGGGCAGACTGGCATCGCCTCCCTCGGGTGCGCACCTGGCGAGTGCACGGGCAGGGGACGTCGGGAAGGCCAGGGTGGAGGTGACCGTCAGGGCCCCGGTCGGGGTGACGGGCACTGCCTGGAAGGACCTGTGTGGCCTTGGGGCCCTGGACACAGCAGCACCTCCTTCCTAGCGGGGGCGCCCCCAGCACCCTCCTCATTAGTGCCTGCCTCAGCTCCCTTCTGCAGCTCTGGGGGCAAAGCCAGATAAGACTCAAACACCAGCACCCGGGACAGACCACATGCATGGCGAGACCAGCAGCCCTCCTCACCTCCAGCACCCCGGTTTCCCACTTCGGGGCCGTCAGGCCCCAAGCTGGCGGCCAAGCTGGACAGGGACACTGCCTCATCCCCAGGAGCCAGGCCAGAGGTCACAGCCAGGCCACCGGCCCTGCAGCTGCACCCATGACCTCCAGCAGACGTCATAGCGTCTGCTTCTCTTCCTCAAGGTGGGGGCGGCACCCAGGCAGGTCACCCCTCGCCCCGGGCCACCCTGCGCCTGAGCATACAGATCACGTGGGCTCCCACGCGGTGGTCAGCTCCAGGCTGGGCTGCGTGGGGCTGAGAAGGGGTCTGAGCTCTGCTGCCCCACGACCCTCTCAGCTTCACAACATTGGGTCCCCAGAGCAAGGGACACTCCTGTGCCCCTCTACTGAAACCCACTCACAGCAGCACTTGGAGCGTATTGTGATAAAAGAGGGAAGGACTCCCCAAGAACCAGGATCTCCTGCACTGGCCCAGGAGGCACGCCTGTGCAGGGCGCCGGGCTGCAGTGGGCCCACACGCATGCCAGTCCAGCCGAGGGGGTCACCGGGAGGGACGCCAGAGAGGGGAGCCCCGGGGACCAGGGGCGGAGAAGGGTAGAGTCTGGCGGGCTGTGAGGCCCTTTGCTGCCGTGATGGGCACAGCCCCCTGCCCCTCCCACCAGGCCCATCAGAGGGTCTGAGCTGCACTCGGGGCCTCCCAGGTGCCCAGCTCCTAGGACACCAGCAGCCGGACCTCCAGCAGAGGTGGTGCCTCTGGGGAGGGAGGGGCTGGGAAAGGGCTGGGGGTGGACCGGCAGAGGAGGGACCCCGGGCCGGATGGCCTCTCGAGCAGCGTCCTCCCTGCCTGGGTCTCCTTGCATCACGCCCAGCAGTAAGGGGTGAGGAGCCCTGGAACACAGGACAAGGGCCGGAAGGCTCAGTTCAGCGTCCGAGCTCTGCAGGGCCTGCAGGGAAAAGCCACTCACCCCGTGTGACGTCCCCAAGAAGGGAGTCCTCTCATAAATAAAAGAGTGGGTGTCGTCTCCAGACAGCTTTTATTATTGGCTTAATTTGTCTTCCCTGATATTGATGTAAATATTTGATGCCCCTCGCCCGTCATCCCCGGCTTGCTGGCTGCCGACAGAAGCACCTGGGACGGGGCACTGCCCTCCCCCTCCCCCTGAACCAGGAGGCCCCCTGCAGGGCAGGCAGCAGTCCCATCAAGTGAGAGCGGAGAGCCCACCAGGGAGCCGTTCTCAGGAGGGTCAGTCTCAGAGTTGGACCCCCTGGGGTGAAAGCGGAGAGGGGGGCCATCACACAAGCCTGGTCTTGACCCCCAACCCCCAGGGTGTTGCCAGCTTAGGCATCATCCATGGAGGTGACTCTTGCAAAGAAAGTTAAAATCACAGCAGTTAAGACCCAAAAGCAAACCGCAGACGAACCATCACCATTGTAGTAGAAGTACAATAAAGTTTCCTAGATCTGGGGCCTCTGATTATCGTGGAGGAGGAGCTAAAGTTACCAAGATTTGCCAATGCAATGATGGTGTGCCAAGGAGAATCAAGAAAGTCAAAGAAAAACCTATGAGAGCTCATAAAAGAGTTCTATAAAGTTGTTGAAAACACGGCCATTTAAATAAATCAATAGTTTCTATGCCATAGCAATAATCAGGTGGGAGGGGAAGATCCCAATACCTTGCATTATAGCGGTAGAAAATAAGCATTTTTGATAGGGTTGTTTCTATAAAACTGAGAGATTTGTTTGCCAGAAAATCACAGAAGCTTACTGAGATATCTGAAAGAAAAACATTAGCGGCACACCATGGGTGATGGAATAATGCCCCCCAAATATACATCTCCTGGTTCCCAGAACCTGTGAGTCTGTCACCTTCAGTGACAAAGGGACTCGGCAAGTGTGATGAAGTGAAGGACCTGGAGATGAGGGACTATCTTGGGTCATCACAGCATCACCTGGGTGGACTTAGGTCATCACAGAGTCACCTGGGTGGGTCTAGGTCATCACAGAGTCTCCTGGGTGGGCCTAGTATCATCACAGGGTCACCTGGGTGGGTCTAGGTCATCACAGAGTCTCCTGGATGGGCCTGGTATCATCACAGAGTTACCTGGGTGGGCCTAGGTCATCACAGAGTCTCCTGGGCGGGCCTGGTGTCATCACACAGTTATCTGGGGTGGGTCTGGTGCCATCACACTGTCACCCAGGTGGGTCTAAGTCATCACAGAGTCTCCTGGGTGGGCCTAGTATCATCACAGGGTTACCTGGGTGGGCCTAGGTCATCACAAGGTCACCTGGCTGGGCCTAGGTCATCACAGAGTCTCCTGGGTGGGCCTAGGTCATCACAGAGTTACCTGGGTGGGCCTGATGTCATCACAGGGTCACCTGGGTCGCCCTAGGTCACCACAGAGTCCTCACAGGAGGGAAGCAGGAGGCTGCAGTCATAAAAAGGAGCCGAGATGACAGAGCAGGGGCCAGAGGGACAGACTGCTCAGATGATGTGGGCTGGGGGCTTCGAAGTGGAAGGAGGGGCCACAGGCGGAGGGATGCAGGGTCTCCAGGCGCTGGAAACCAGAGGGAACCAGTTCTTCCCAGAGCCTCCTGGAGGAGCCAGCCCTGCCCACCCACTACCTGAGCTGTGTTCTTTCAAGGCACCAAGTTTGTAGTAACTTATTACAGTAGAAACAGGGGAAAAGCACATCATTTTTAAGGAAAAGGAAGCCTGGCGTACTGCAGTCCACAGGGTCACAAGGAGTCAGACACGACTTAGCGGCTGAACAACAAGAGAAAAGGAAAAATGTACAAAACTGAATTCTTCCCAAAATTATTTCCAGGTTTACTTTATTTGAATTAAAATCCAAACAAGTTTTTGTTTAGTATGACGCGATTATAAAATAATCTTGAATAGGTAAACAGTTGAGAGGACTTTGAAGAGTGAAAAATCGTTAGCAAGCTAGGACACCAGGCACAGACTTGTAAAGCATCTTCGGAAACCTGGACACCTGAAGTAGGACTGTAAAGGGAGAGGGGAAGAAGGGGCCACCCAGAGAGGCTCCGTCTGGGGGCTGTACAGCGAGAAGCAAGGGCACCTGGTTGTCAGTGTTATCAAAACAAAATGCCATTTCTCCTGCCACATGTGCACAAAGAGGAAAAGAGCAAGTGAGGCTTTGCTGCTGTGAGCGGTTCCACGGGCAACCGCGTGTCTGCGGCGCCTGGGGTGGGGTGGGGGCGGGGGCGGGGCGTCGGGAACAGACGCCCACAGCAGGAGGGCAGCTGAGTCCAGGGAGCCCTCTGCCTGCTGAAGCAGACCCAGGAGAATGACCCTGGGGGGCAAGGACCTGAGGGGTAGGACTGGGGTCTGATGGGACTGGGGTCACAGTGATGCTGGTGACTGGACCTGCGGGTCTGGTGGTCCAGGCGCTGCTCAGGGTCTGCCAAGGCCTCAGAGGAGGGTGTGGTCACCCACGGGGAGATGTCCAGCAGACGGTGGGCTCCACCAGAGGAGAGGCAGTGGTCTAGGGGAGACCAGCCTTGGTGCGTGGTCAGAGGAGCCCAAGGCCTGACCTTCTACGGCAGGTGAGGTCCAGCTCGCAGCATCCAGGACCGGGAGGGGGCACAGCTCACTCCCCAGAGGGAAGCCACCTCCCTCAGGGACTTTGGGGGAGGAAGACGGAACCTCTGCTCCTGCCACTCAGTCTTTAAGCAGAAATCAAAGAAGCTTAATTACCTTTTAAAAATTCAGTTGATCTTCTATATTTAAATGTTAACCAGGAAGGAAGCCAGATCATTGATATTAAAATGAGCTCTGTCCCCCAGGTAGGGAGAAGGCCAAGGTCACCCGGCCTGAAGGGCTCTGCTCATCAGGGCCCCGCCCCCTCCTCCAGGCTTTTGTCTCCACCTGTTTTTATGGTTTCAGGGCTTTTAGATCAAAACTGGGAGCCGTGGAGTTCTGGGGTTTGTTTTCTGATCACAGGTTGGCTAAGGCTGAGGGGCGGCTGCAGTCCTGGGAAAGAGGGTGGGCCCCACAGCATCCCCAGCGGTGTGCCCAGTGCAGAAGGCAGGGACACTCACGTGTGGAGGCCACACTGCAGGCCCCGCCCTGCGGTCAGAGCTGGACGGCGGCCCCCAGAGGCTGGACAGGTGCGGTCCCAGCCCAAAGGGGCTTCTGCAGCCCCTGTGCCGGTGAGGATCCGGCAGGGCAATGCCCAGACCGCAGCCGCCACTGCAGGTCCGCGGCCTGCATGCCCGCTGGACCCATAGGTGCTCCTTCTCAGACATCAGGGCCATGGACACCGGGTGGGACCCGGGGTGGCCTGCAGAGCTGGGGGGCCTCCAGGCTCCTGTGTGGGGAGGAGGGCGCAGAGAAGCCTCTGCTTCGTGAAGAAGAGGACTCCCAGGCAACCAGCGCTGGAGGGATGCACCCAGCAGGCGTCAGGAGTCACCTGTCACGGGGGTGTGGGCGCCGGGCCAGGTGACAGGTCACAGCCGGTTGAGGTCACAGGAGTGGCGAGGCGAACATGCCACAGACAAACAGAGCCAGTGAATGTCACCTTGCTCCTCCATCCAGCGGGCCGAGGGGCAGGGCCACCCCTGGACTTGTCAGCCCGGAACCCCCAGTCCAGGTGCAGGGAGCAGCCGAGAGGGCGGGTCTGTGACCTCAGCCCCCGGGGAGCAGCCCACATGTGCATGAGCCCATCCCACAGACGTCACTGGGCTCCTCCAAGCTCTGTGCACGCAGCCTTGACAGGCCACCGTCCCTCCCTGAGGAGCTAGCAGGTCAGGAGCCCTGACCTCAGCCTTCCTTTCCCCAGCAACCAAGGAAGGCCTTTAGTCACCCTGAGGAACCCGGGAAGACACCCCATAGGAGGCAACCTTGAGCAAAGCCATTGTTCATTGTTCCGTTGCATCTGACTCTTTGCAACCCCATGGACTGTATCCTGCCAGGCTCCTCTGTCCATGGGATTTTCCAGGCAAGAACACTGGAGTGGGTAGCTGTTCCCATCGCCAGGGGATCTTCCCAACCCAGGGATCAAACCCAAGTATCCCACATTGCAGGCAGATTCTTTTACTGTCTGAGCCACCGGGAAGCCAGGCAGAAGTAAAGCTTAAAGGACCTCTCTCTTCCCGTATCTCCCCTACAAGCTCACTTCCCACCCCCCAGGCACACTCGTGGCCCGGACATGGGACTCCTGGGTGCACTGGGGACCTGGGCCACTGCCTTCTCGCACTGTTTCCTCTGCCAGGAGAGGCCGCTTGTCACCCAGTGACCATCAGATGGACAGGTCATGGGGCAACACTTACTTTGACTTCCTTTTAAAACTCTGTATTGGAATGTAATGTCTGTTTATCACAAGTGAGCCGCTCAGGGGATTTTCACAAAGGAAACACTTCCAAGTAGCAAGCACCCAGATTAAGAGAAGGACGTACCCCCAACCACACTTGCCTCTAAGCCTTCTTCCAGCCAGCAGCCACCCCTCCAAGATAACCAGCATCCTCATAGCTAACATCAGAGTTTGGCTTGTTTTGGTTTCTTTTAAAACTTTATTGAGATACAATTAATACACTACAAAATTCATGTTTCAGTGTACAATTCAGGGGAGTTGAATATACTCACAGAGTTGTACAGTAATCAAGACTATCTAATTTTAAAACATTTGATCACCCCAAAAAGAAGCTTCACATCCTTATCAGCCACCCCCATCCCATTCTCACTGAGCCCCAGTCTCTGTGAATAACCTGCTTTCCCTCTGGATTTGCCTGCTCAGGACGTTGCTTACAGAGAGCATCGCTTCTCTCTTACACCTGATTTTAAAGGTAAGTTACAGACTCTTTCCCCATTAGGAATGATACGTTAGCTGTAGGTTTTCCAGGAATGGCCTTTATCAGTTGAGAGCTTCTTTTCAACTTATAATTTGTTGAATACCTTTATTATTAAAAGGTACCGCATTTTGCCAAATGGTTTTTCTGCGTCTATTGAGCAAATCATGAGGTTTGGCCCTTTGTTGTGAAACGCCCCGTGTCACGTTGACTGACTCTCAGACCTTGAGCAGCCCTGCATGTCTGAGGCAGACCTTACTCGCTCATAGAGTGCAATGCTTTCGTGTTTCCGTACTCCACTCGCTACTGTCCTGATTCTAAATTCGTAAGGAATATAGGTCTCTAGTTTTCTCTTTATCTACTTCTCTGTTCAGTTCAGTCTCTCAGTCGTGTTCAACTCTTTGCAACCCCATGGACTGCAGCACGCCAGGCCTCCCTGTCCATCACCAGCTCCCGGAGTTTGCTCAAATTCTTGTCTATCGAGTCGGTGATACCATCCAAATATCTCATCCACTGCTGCCCCCTTCTCCTCTAGCCCTCAATCTTTCCCAGCATCAGGGTCTTTTCCAATGAGTCAGTTCTTCACATCAGGTGGGCAAAGTATTGGAGTTTCAACTTCAGCATCATTCCTTCCAATGAATATTTAGGTCTTATCTCCTTTAGGATGGACTGGTTGGATCACCTTGCAGTTCAAGGGACTCTAAAGGATCTTCTCCAACATCACAGTTCAAAAGCATCAATTCTTCAGTGCTCAGCTTTCTTTATAGTCCAACTCTCACATCCATACATGAACATTGGCAAAACCATAGCCTTTGTTGGCAAAGTAACGTCTCTGCTTTTATTTGCTTTTTATTTACGTTCAGTTTTATTTTATTGAAGCATGCTTCTCTAGTTTCAGTTTCTTGGTAATACTAGCACCAGAAAAAGCTGGGACAAGTTGCCTCTACTATATTTTTGGAGGAGTTTGTAGAGAATTTGTATCAATACTTCTTTAAATATTTTGTAAAATTTTTCAGTAAGTACAGCTTTTCATTTGGGGAAGTATTTTAACTGCCAATCAATATCTTTACTTGTTCTATTAATAGATCTTTGTTATAGGTCTTTTTTCATTTTCTATTTCTTCTTGAGTCAGTTTTGGTAATTTGTGTCTTTCTAGGAGTTTGTCCGTTTCATTCCATTTGTGTGATTAACTGGCACACAAGTGTTTGTAATATTCTCTTATAATTCTTTTCTTTCTGCAACATTAAGAGTAATGTCTCCTTCATCTCTGAATCAGTGCTTTGAGTCCCCTCTCTTTCTCTTCTTTGTTCAGTCTCACTGAAGGTCTGTCAGCTTCATTTTTCAAAGGACTGATCCTTGGTTTTGTTGATGTCCTCTGTTCTGCATTTTATCATTCCCACTCTAATTGTTGATCTAATCACTTTTCATTCTGCTTGCTTTGGCTCTAGTTTGCTCTCCTGATTGCACTTTTCTTAAGGTGGAAGCTTAGGTTGTTTCTTTGAAATCTTTTTTTTCTTCTGATATATGTGTTTACAGCTGTAAATTAACCTCTAAGAACTGTTTCAGCTGTACCCAATAAGTTTTTGTATGTTTTGTTTTCATTTTCATTCATCTCAAAGTATTTTCTAATTTTCCTCTGATCTCTTCTTTGACCCAGGGGTTATTTAAGAGTGTTTTGTTTAATTTGAATGTATTTGTGAATTTCCCAAATTTCATTGTCTTACTGATTTCTAGTTTTATTCCATTATGATCAGAGAAATTTTTGTGTGATTTCAATCTTTCAAATGTTATTTTGGTTCTGTGAAAGTGGGGTATTCAAGTCTCCAATTATTACTGTTGAATTGTCCATTTCTCCCTTCAATTATAAATCCAGGATGATCTCATCTCAAAATCCTTAATTACACTTACAAAACTCTGAAGAGGTCACATTCACAGGTACCAGGTGGTGGGGGTCCACCATTCCGCCCACTCCAGGAGGGCCCTGAGCTAAACGCGCAAACAAGAAGGATCTCGCCAGCCGTACAGCCGTGAGGGTTCAGAGCAGCCCCATGCCTGGCCCTCGGTGCCTCCTTGGCTCCACCCACCAGAGCCTCCGGAACCGGGGGCCCAGAGCCCCTTTCTGCCACGCTCTGCGTGCGGGCCCTCACTCTCACCTCCAGAGAGACACAGGCCCGAGACTTGGCTGAGCGGCCTCAGGATGGTCCCCTTCAGCCGTCCTACCTGTTGAGCGGTGACCCCGGGTGAGGCCTGTGCCCTTCCACCTCCGCCATCCCCTGTGGGCGGAGGCAGAGGCAGGGGCCGTGTGTGGAGGGATGCGTCAGACCTTGGCAGATGCTTCTCAGAGCACCTGGGGGTCAGCTTCAAGGGCACTTTAAGGTAAAAGCCTCTTAGAAAAAACTTTCTCCCCTTCCTGATCTCACTTTCCAAAGGCTTTAGCCATCATGAGTCCAAGCAGAGCGTCATCAAAGGTGGGGGCTTCCTCCTGGGCCCCCTTCCTCCCAGTACGATGAAACCGCCTCTTCCCAGGAGCCCAGTCTGCGCGCAGGCAGGTCTGGTTGGGTCCCCCTACTGCCCTGGGCCTTCCCACCCACCCGCCTTTGCTCCTGAAGACAACCGTGGGAAACAGCCAACTCTGATTTCCTCTCCTACCAGCAGGTTTTTATTCCAGTTTCCATGGAAACAGCTATTTCAATGAGCACAAGGAAGGAGGAGCAAGATTCTTTAAAAAGATGATAGCTGAAAAACTTCCACGGGTCTGTGTTTCCTGCAGTGGGGGTTTCCATGGAAACTCAAGCCAAAGACAGACTAAAATGAGAAGGCGCTGGGTGTCCCTCAACCATGGTAGCTGCTCCCGGGGGCAGGCGGCCTCCACCACGGCCCCCGCCAGAAAGGGATGCCCACCACTCCCTCGCACAGGTGCAGGGGCACCGCCCCCCGGTCACTGATGGGGCCACGTTCCTCCAGGGCTCACAGGGGATGGACGGCTCCGGGGGAAAGGGAGGAGGGGCGGGGCGGCTGCTGCCCGTGCTGAAAGGGGCCCGGGGCACCATGCCCGTCCGCCCACGCTGCACACAGCAAGGAGGGGAGGAGCCCTGTGGTATGGGAGAGCCCCCTGGTCTGCACCTCACACACGGACACACGAACACCACACAGGCGTATGTGATCACACACAGCCTGGCTTCCACCTGCTCGCAGGCTGGCCCGCTTGGGGAGCCACGTCGCCTTCTCTGGCAGTCACCCTGGGCGCTCCTGTGCCGGAGAGGGCTCTGATCAAGGGACATGCCCATCTCACGGTCTCACTTTAAGATAGATGCCTGCGGCCTGATGGCAGGGGTTCCCCATGGGGAGCGGTCACCCCCGGGCTCCCCACGCCCTCTCAGCACCCTGCGGCAGCATCCCATGGAGTGAATGCAGCCTAGGCCCAACGGCCCTGCCTCGGCCTAAAAGCAGAGCATTCAAGCTCCCCCGACAAGGTCTGTCTCCTCCTAACAGGACCCTGGTCAGTGAAGCAGCTCCCTGACCTCAAAGCAGGTGAGTGGGTGGTTAGGCTTCTCTCCATCTCCCACCTTGAGAGCCACGTTTGGAGGCAACTCTACAATCAGGAGGCGGTGATTCTGGGGTCACTCACTGGGGGTCACGTCTGTGCCCTTCACGTGGGCCCCTCTCAGACCCTCAGAATCCACTGGCCTCCTGCTGTGTGCCCTCAAGGCAGACGAGGACACGGGGTCTGCGCCTGTCCTGCCCACCATGAGGGAGCCACACCGCAGACCCCGTGCTTTGCAGCAGGCCCACCAGACACGCAGAGCACGGAGCGCTTTTCCTACAGAAAATTTGCCCCGGACGTCCCCTCTTTCATTAACATTTGAAGCAGACATCGTGCTTGCCTCATCAAGCATCATCTCAGAGGCTTCCCCTTGAGAGTGCCAGGAAGGTGCATTTCCAGGACTGCCCGGGGGGACGGTGTGATTCCTGTCACTGGGAATCCTGGGCTGGCGGCAGGTGATTGGCAGACACACTGAGGCCACCGCCGCCGAGCCTGGAGAGGGTCCCACGTTTTGTGCGGAGACACCGCCCCGCTCCACTCAGCTCCTGAGAATGGAGAGGCCAACGGCTTCCCCATTCTGAGACAGGAAATGTTCATGGGAACCAAGAAAAAACCTTCACAGTTATCTTAAAGGACAGACAAATGTCAATAAGCAGCAAAGTCTATGATTAACTGCAACATGGAGAAGATGCTCAACCAGAGGGCACGGAGACGCTCAGCGCCCACCTGGTGTCTGCACACCTGGACCAGGTGCTGGCGGCACAGGTGCTTCCGGAAGGTAAAGAGGAGGAAGCGGGAGGCCCCGGGCCCACAGCCAGGGGTGGACGGGGATGGAGGAGGATGGACTGAGGTGGACACAGATGCAGAGGGACTGGAGGGAAGGAGGGAGGGATGGGGGAGGGGTGGGGGGAGGGGGAGGGGCAGGGAGGGGGAGGGATGGGGAGAACCAAGGGGCATGGGGATGGACACAGATGCACATGGATGCAGGGGGACAGGAGGGAAGGAGGGAGGGATGGGGGGATGGGAGGAGGGGAGGAACGGGGAGGGTGAGGGGCGGGGGGATGGGGAGAATGGGGGGCATGGGGATGGACACAGATGGACATGGATGCAGGGGTACAGGAGGGAAGGAGGGAGGAATGGAGGAGGGATGGGGAGGAGGAGGGATGGGGATGGGGGGACAGGGGGGGCATGGGGATGGACACAGATGGACATGGATGCAGGGGGACTGGAGGGAAGGAGAGAGGAATGGAGGAGGGACGGGAGGAGGGGGAGGGGTGAGGAGGGGGAGGAACAGGGAGGGGGAGGGACAGGGGGAGGGGAGGAGGGGAAGGGGCGGGAAGGGGAGGGACCTGAAGATGGGGAGAACAGGGGGGCATGGGGATGGAGACAGGTGGACAGGGAGGGACAGGAGGGAGGGCAGAACCGCTCAGACAGTCGCTCTGCAATGGGATGGTCGACAAAGTCCAGGTCCGAGGAGGCTGAAGGGAAGGATGGGTAACTCAGACCAGAGGTCCAAGAAGACGCCTTAGAAGAGGGGACAACAAAGCCGAGGGCGAACAGGGAAGCGCGAAGCCCAGGAGAAGTGGCTGTGGGTTGTGTTGCAGGCAGGTCACAGCCCAGAGTGGGGCCGGGGAGACAGCAGGCGGCGGCAGGCAGGGCCTGCACAGTCTCACGGGACCACCCAGGTGTCCTCAGATGACCTCAGGGCTGAGGGAGCGCTCTGGTGCGGAGGATCCTCTGTGCTGAGGTCGCTCCAGGTGCCATCTGAAGGGTCCTGGAGGGCAGGGAGCTGTGTAGCTGGGCTCCGGGGGCCCCTGAAGCCACACGGGGCTCCATATAGAGGGCTTGGCTCCCCCCAAGACCCCCTCAGCCCTCCCTTTCCTCAGAGCTGCTGCAGGGCAGAGACCAGGAGACCAGCCAGTCCCAAATCCCCTGGGACAGTCCTGGAAAGTCTCTCATCCTGGGAACCCCTCACCCGGGGGAGGGCGGTGGCTGAGCAGAGATGGTGGAAGGTAGAGCCGATCCCCTCTCAGGAGACCCTCAGGAGCCCGGGGCCCGCCAGCTCAGCCCACACAGAGTAACACAAAGGATTCTGGCCACAGAGCAGCAAGCACATCAGCTCCAGTGGCATCCAGGGACTGATTAGGGGCCCCTTTCTTACTTACTCATGAACTCACTGCTGTCTGTCACCTGTGTGTTTAAGTCTCCTTAACCAAGTGTAGTAATGTCTTGGTTTCCTCATTTGTTAATTAGTTAAATAGAATATTTGATGTGTTTTTTAAAAAATATTTTTACAATAGTAAAAAATTTGCCTTTACACAAATTTTCTCTTCTGAAGCATTTCGGTGAGAATGGCCGCTTGTACATGCGTGACCTACCGGCCTCCTGAAAGCACTGTTCGCTCCTCCAGCAATCACTCCCAGGCAGGGCCCGAGCGGCCCTCTGCCCACTCCCTCCTGACTCTCACCACCGTCGCTGTGATGCTTCGCTGGGTGTGCCAGTCGTGTCCACGGCTGCTCAGGGGTCACCGCCGCGTGTGTCTGGGTGGGGGTTTCCGGAAGCGGTGACCTTGTGATTCAGAGGAAGAGCAGGTGGTCCTGCCCGTCGTAGGTGGGCATCGGGCAGCCCGCCGAGGCCCCTGTAGAAGAGGAAGGTGGGAGCTTGCTGTGTTTTCCTGAGCTGGATCTTCTGGCCTCGGACACTGGGCCCCTGGTCCTCAGGGTCCCGACTCAGACTGACTCACACTCCGGCTGCCCACGCTGCCCGGCCAGCCGACGCAGAGGGCAGGACTCCCCGGCCTCGTCAACGGTGTGGACTGGTCCCTTCCACACGTCTCCTTTGCCCGTGTCTCCATGCGTCCTGTTGGTCTTTCCTCTGGGGAACCTTGGCTTGCACAGACAGCCATCTGCAGGATGTAATTCCTAAAGGATGGTGACAAATAACACGAAAGGAGAGAAGAAACACAAGAGCCGAGCCCTCCTCCAGCTTCACAGCCGGAGGCGTTGGGGCCAAGGTGGGAGAGGCGTCTCTGCTGCAGTTTCCTGCTTCCACCTTCTCCCTGGTGCACTGGAAGGATGAAGTTGAATAATGCCTCTACGTCTTGTCGGATCGCTGAGAGCAGGCTGATGGTTCTGGGCTCCAGGCCTAGAGGCAGAGAGGCAGGGCTGCTCCTGCTCCACTTGCCCCCTGGGAAAGGGGACAGAGCCCGGAGCTCTGCCCGGAGGGCCCCCAGCCCTGCTGGGGAGCCAGCTGCCTCCACGTGGGGTTTCAGCATGGAGAAACCCACAGGCCACGGTGGCCCAAAACAGCATGAGGCCAGCCCTGAGCCAGGATACCTGCCAACTGTCATGGCTAGTGGTGAGGATCCCGGCCCACGGTGGAAACTGCACACCAGACAGAACAAGGAAGAGGCCCCCCCACTCCGCAAACTCTCCCCCTGGACAGCGAGCCTGTGAAAGTCAGATTCCTGATCAAAGGAAGAAGTCCGATGTGAAGACGTCAGGCAGCACAGCGCAGAGTTCTGTTTCAGCAGATAACCTGGCTCTACCCCTGAGTGCTGGATAAAACAGCTGGAATCTCATCTAAATGCTTGGCTGGTAAGGGGTCAAGATGGGACAGCAGCAGAAGAGGAAAGACAGGCCGCCCTCCGAGGACCTGCGTGGCCGCTGCTGGCTCCCAGAAGAGCTTCCCACATGCCCGGGGTCTCATCCCACCCAAACCAAGGGGAGGACACAGACTGATGGGCCGGCCACAGGCCCTCACAGAGAGGGCCACTCAAGGATGCACTCCGAAGGAAGAGATGGCGGCCGTGAGGAGAGCAGCGTACATTCTTGGACTAAGAAGTAAAACCAAAGCTCTCATTTGAAGATAACCTAGAGAAGGAAACGGCAACCCCCTCCAGGATCCTTGCCTGGGAAATCCCACGGACAGAGGAGTGCATGGGGTCACCAAGAGTCAGACATGGCCTAACCACTAGACAAAAGCAACAGTCTGACAGTGTGGGAGAGGGGGCATCTCTCTGTGGCCCAGGGTGTCAGCGCAGGGTCACCAGAGCCTCGCCAGGGTCGTGGTCACTGGAGGAGCCCATTTTCCAGACCCGCCTTCTCCGTGGGCCTTGGACAGACCCACCCCTCGAGGGCGGGGCTTACCCTCCTGCTGGAGCAGGAAGGGCTGAGCGGCAAGGTAAAAGCCTCCGCTAGGGATTCTGACCTACGCGTGCGCACGGGCTGAGTCACTCAGTCAAGTCCACCTCTGTGCGACCCCATGGACTGCAGTCCGCCAGGCTCCTCTGTCCATGGGATTCTCAGGCAGGAATACGGGGGGTGGGGTGCCATTCTCTCCCCCAGGAGATCATCCTGACTCAGGGATCGAGCCTGTGTCTCCTGAAGCTTCTTCATTGGCCGGCCGGCAGATTCCTTAGCTCTGAGCCACCTGGGCAGTCCCATCATCTATGATTCTAATCAAAGTGAAGCTGCGACTTTGTGCGTACCCCCTTACCTGCTGCGACCCCTCCAGCGGTAGCAGCAGGGCCAGGCGGGGCTCTTGGCTGCCGCGTGCGAGCCCGGAGCTGTGCCGGAGACCGTGTCTCCTCTCCCAGCCGTGCCGCGCTGACGGTGTGACCTTGGGCCCGTCGCTCAACCTCTCTGCGCCTGTGTGGTAGTCCATCGGCAGTGGTGCCACCGTCCATGCCCCGTGGGCCAGAGGTGAGGGCCGGGGTGACGGGAAGCCCTCCTAAGGGTGCCTACGGGCACTCAGGAAGCCTGTCTCCTATTTACGTCATCAGCATTGTTGACCATGTGGGCACCAGTGTGTCCTAAACAAGAGCAGGGTCTCCCACAACTGGCAGAGCTGGAAATGGAGCTTCCGTCCGCCCCTTTCTAGACCTATGCCCCCCTGCCGGGCCCCAACATGCTCTTGGCTGACCGACAAGTGGGTGAAATGGAATGACAAGTGGGTGAAAGTAACTCAGACTGCCGCCTCTCCCGCTTGCTTCTGCCAGCCAAATATGCAGCCCTCGCCCTCCATCGGGTGAGCGGGGCAGCAGCCAGCAACCGCCCCGCCCACCACTGCCCTGGAACTCGCGGGCCCAGCCATGGAGCTTCTTACACCGGAGCGGGACACCCACCCTGGGGCCACCCTGCTGCTCCTGTCACCCCAGACTGCTTCGCTTTCACAGGTCTGTGCAGCAACATTTTATTGTCTTAAGAGCGCAATCCCCGTCATGAAGGGGTCGTCCGCAGACCTCAGTCACGTGACCGTCTGATCGCAGCCTCTCTCACGCCTAGTTCTCCGGGGCTCCAGTCCTCAGCCCCCGGGGCCACACCGCTCTCAGCACCCCATGTCGATGGAAACGAGCTCACCCCAAGGACTGTGGGCCTTTCTCCGCCAGCCCTGCCTCTCCTCCTCCCACGGCTTTCCTTCCAAAGAAACTACCAACCGATCTGTGGCCAAAGAAAAATAGGACAGATGTGAACACGTGCCTTAGCCCCTTCGTGTGTCAAGGGTCAGAGGACGGCTGAGAGCCGCTCTGTCCTGGGGCCCAGGGCGGACACCATCTCTGCCAGAGAGGGCACCGGAAACTGAGCTGGACTCTGTCCTAACCTCCGCGTGCTGCTTACTTTCAGGTAAACGCCAGACATCCTAGGCCCAAGGCAGAGGACCACAAAGACAGTGCTCCGTATTGAAACTACCCTTGCTTTTTTAACTGCTCATTTTCTCCCAAGAAAAGCTTTGCAGTGGACCAACGCTGCGTCCGTACCAGTCAGGACCTGCAGGACCTCCCACTCTAGCTCCCCAGGCCCATCGACCTGCTGACCCCCGACAGCGGGCACTGCCCCTGTGGAGGCCGAGGGCGAGGCTGGCTCTCCAGACCCCCGCAGTGGCTACGAGGGTCCCTTCCTTCTAAGTGGCAGTGATTTCCAACTCCTTCATCATTCTTGGAACCCCCTCCTGGTCCTGGGATGAGGCTTACCTGGAGGTGCACTCAGAGGGGACTTCTGTGTCTCCCCGACACGGTCGCAGCGGGAAGGGCGTGGGGCAAGCAGGAGGCACCTCGGGCCAGGGAGGCCCCCAAGGGGAGAACACTGAGCAGCTGAGTGTCTGCCAATGGCCACTTCCTGCTTAACACCGGCTCCCCTCGCCCCAGGGCCGAGCTTTGCACGGGACCGCTGCGTCTATCACGGTCTGTACCCATGTGGCGAGCTCTGCATGCGAGACAAGAGGTGCGTGCACAAACAGCTGGGTGTGTGTAAGCAGGGTGTGCATCCGGGGTGAGGTTTGCGTGTGCAGTGAGCGGATGTACACGTGCTGAGGCCTGCACAGGCGTGGCCTGTGTGTGTGTGACAGGTGAGCTGGGCCCACACGACGAGCTGGGCGTCGGTAAACAGACTGCAGGGCAGACCTGGAGGAGCACCCTCACCGCCCCTGCACAGGAGGCCGCCTCGGGGCCTCAGTTCTCGTCCACCTGTGTGCGCACGTGTTCTGCAGGCAGCCCCCATACTGTGAATGTGAAGACATGTGGAGGCGGGTCACCCTGTTTACCACCTTCCACGCGGGGTCTGTCAGACCCCTTCAGTTCTCTAGTCCAGTTCAGTTCAGTCGCTCAGTCGTGTCCGACTCTTTGCGACACCATGAATCACAGCCCGCCAGGCCTCCCTGTCCACCACCAACTCCCTGGAGTCTGCCCAGCTGAATACAGATTGACAGCCCTCTGGCACTGGGGAAAGTGCAGGGAAGCCTGGGAAGCAGGCCCCGCCACAGCTCCGCCCTGGCCTCCACAGGACTTGCATCTCCCTGAAGGCCGGCCTGGGTTGGAAGGGGTCCTGGCCCAGAATCTCTGCATAATGGCTCGTTTCCATGCTCAGAAAAGAGAGAGGAGAGGAGAGGGGCGATAACATTGAAGAGACCACTGCTGTAAAATCTGCAGTTCGGTTCAGCTCATTCGCTCGGTCGTGTCCAACTCTTGCGACCCCATGGACTGCAGCACACCAGGCCTCGCTGTCCGTCACAAACTCCCGGACCAATCATCTTATCCTCTGTTGTCCCCTTCTCCCACCTTCAATCTTTCCCAGCATCAGGGTCTTTTCCAATGAGTCCGTTCTCTCTCATCAGGTGGCCAAAGTATTTTAGCTTCACCTTCAGCATCTTTCCTTCCAATAACTATTTAGGACTGATTTCCTTTAGGACTGACAAGTTTGATCTTCTTGCAGTCAAACGGACTCTCAAGAGTCTTCTCCAACACTGCAGTTCAAAAGCATCAATTCTTTGGTGCTCACCTTTCTTTATAGTCCAACTCTCACATCCATACATGACCACTGGAAAAGCCATAGTTTGACTAGACGGACTTTTGTTGGTAAAGTAATGTCTCTGCTTTTTAAGATGCTGTCTAGGTTGCTCATAACTTTTCTTCCAAGGAGTAAGCATCTTTTAATTTCATGGCTGAAATCACCATCTGCAGTGATTTTGGAGCCCCCCAAAATTAAGTCTATGTCTGTTTCCACTGTTTCCCCATCTATTTGCCATGAAGATGGGACCAGATGCCATTATCTTAGTTTTCTGAATGTTGAGCTTTAAGCCAACTTTTTCACTCTCCTCTTGCACTTTCATCAAGAGGCTCTTCAGTTCTTCTTCACTTTCGGCCATAAGAGTGATATCATCTGCATATCTGAGGTTATTGATTTATCTCCTGGCAATGTTGATTCCAGCTTGTGCTTCATCCAGCCCAGCGTTTCTCATAATGTATTCTACACATAAATAGATAACAATATACAGCCTTGACATACTCCTTTCAGGATTTGGAACCAGTATGTTGTTCCATGTTTAATTCTAACTGTTGCTTCTTGACCTGCATACAGATTTCTCAGGAGGCAGGTCAGGTGGTCTGGTACTCCCATCTCTTTCAGAATTTTCCAGTTTATTGCAATCCACACAGTCAAAGGCTTTGGCATAGTCAATACAGCAAAAGTAGATGTTTTTCTGGAACTCTCTTGCTTTTTTGATGATCCTTCAGACGTTGGCAATTTGATCTCTGGTTCTTCTGCCTTTTCTAAAAGCAGCTTGAACATCTGGAAGTTCATGGTTCACATACTGTTGAAGGCTGGCTTGGAGAATATTAAGCATTACTTTGCTAGTGTGTGAGATGAGTGCAATTGTGCGGTAGTTTAAGCATTCTTTGGCATTGCCTTTCTTTGGGATTAGAATGAAAACTGACCTTTTCCAATACTGTGGCCACTCCTGAGTTTTCCAAATTTGCAGGCATACTGAGTGCAGCACTTTGACAGCATCATCTTTTAGGATTTGAAATAGTTCAACTGGATTTCCATCACCTCCACTAGCTTTGTTCGTAGTGATGCTTCCTAAGGCCCACTTGACTTCACGTTCCAGGATGTCAGGCTCTAGGTGAGTGATCACATCATCATGATTATCTGGGTCATGAAGATCTTTTTTGTACAGTTCTTCTGTGTATTCTTGCCACCTCTTCTTAACAGCTTCTGCTTCTGTTAGGTCCTTATCATTTCTGTCCTTTATTGTGCTCATCTTTGCATGAAATGTTCCCCTGGTATCTTTAATTTTCTCAAAGAAATCTCTAGTCTTTTCCATTATATTGTTTTCCTCTATTTCTTTGCATTCATCACTGAGGAAGGCTTTCTTATCTCTCCTTGCTATTCTTTGGAACTCTGCATTCAGATGGGTATACCTTTCCTTTTCTCTGTTGCCTTTCACTTCTCTTCTTTTCTCAGCTATTTGTAAGGCCTCATCAGAAAACCATTTTGCTTTTTTGCATTTCTTTTTCTTAGGGATTGTCTTAATCACTGCCTCCCGTACAATGTCATGAACCTCCGTCCATAGTTCATCAGGCACTCTGTCTATCAGATCTAGTCCCTTAAATCTGTTTCTCACTTTGACTGTATAATCATAAGGGATTTGATTTAGGTCATACCTGAATGGTCTAGTGGTTTTCGCTACTTTCTTCAATATAAATCTGAATTTGGCAATAAGGAGTTCATGATCTGAGCCATAATCAGCTCCCGGTCTTGTTTTTGCTGACTGTATAGAGCTTCTCCATCTTTGGCTGCAAAGAATGTAATCAATCTGATTTCAGTGTTGACCATCTGGTGATGTCCATGTGTAGAGTCTTCTCTTGTGTTGTTGGAAGAGGGTGTTTGCTATGACCAGTGCATTCTCTTGGCAAAACTCTGTTAGCCTTTGCCCTGCTTCATTTTGTATTCCAAGGCCAAATTTGTCTATAACTCCAGGTAGCTCTTGATTTCCTATTTTGCATTCTAGTCCCCTATAATGAAGAGGACAATTTTGGGGGGTGTTAGTTCTAGAAGGTTTTGTAGGCCTTCATAGACCCATTCAGCTTCAGCTTCTTCAGCATTTCTGGTCAGGGCATAGACTTGGATTACTGTGATTTTGAATGGTTTGTCTTGGAAACAAATAGAAATCATTCTGTCACTTTTGAGACTGCACCCAAGTACTGCATTTCAGACTCTCTTGTTGACCATGATGGCTACTCCATTTCTTCTAAGGGATTCCTGCCCACAGTAGTAGATACACTGGTCATCTGAGTTAAATTCACGCATTCCAGTCCATCTTAGTTCATTGACTCCTATAATGTTGACATTAACTCTTGCCATCTCCTGTTTGACCACTTCCAATTTGCCTTGTTTCATGGACCTAACGTTCCAGGTTCCTGTGCAATACTGCTCTTTACAGCATCGGACTTAACTTCCTTTACCAGTCACATCCACAACTTGGTGTTGTTTTTGCTTTGGCTCCATCCCTTCATTCTTTCTGGAGTTATTTCTCCACTGTTCTCCAGTAGCATACTGGGCACCCACCGACCAGGGGAGTTCATCTTTCAGTATCCTATCTTTTTGCCTTTACATACTGTTCATGGGGTTCTCAAGGCAAGAATACTGAAGTGGTTTGCCACGCCCTTCTCCAGTGAGCCGAGTTTTGTCAGACCTCTCCACCGTGACCCGTCTATCTTGGGTGGCCCTACACGGCATGGCTCACAGTTTCATTGAGCTAGACCAGGCTGTAGTCCATGTGACTGTTAAGGGTGTCGGGATTAAACTCGACTTCGCTTAGGGCAGCCTGAGAGCTGTGCTGGGTGTTGACTGAGGTGCCCCAGGCAAACCCACTCCGGCCTCCTCTCCAACAGCCCCAGGCTGGCAAGCACCCAGCTGCCACCTGCTCCCTGAATCAGCCGGTCTACACCTGCAGGCTGCCTCTCCTCTGTAAGCACATGGATTTGCTGGAATGAATGATTTCTGGCTGTAAAACTCAAATTGCCATTTCACTCCAACAAACACAATTTTTGTCTCCCTGATCCAATTAACATCATCCTCAGTAGCCCCTCAAGGGCCAAGCCTGTAGGGAGGCGGGGACAGCCTGTCTGCTGGCAGCCTGCGGTGGAGACTCAGAACACACGGGAAGGAGGCTGCAGGCTCAGCACAGGCATCTGTGCTCCCCAAGGTCCCTGTCTCACCCTCCCCTCCTCCACTCTTGCTGGTACCTCTTTGAACCAGACCATTCCTCCACACAAGCCCAGACTCTGCATCACTCTGGTCTTAGTGTTGGGAATTGCTTTGTACAAACACTGCTGGCTCTTTCCTTTCTTTATATAGTTTTCACAGGACAGGCCGTGATAGAGGCTGAGCTGCAGAGCTGGGGGCTGGTACCTGGCCCTGGAGCTTACTGAGGCGGGGGAAGGGGGGTCTGCTCACTAAGACAGGAGGTCGTGGGGGGGCAAGACCAGAGCCTGGAGGAGGCTCTTGTGCAGGGCTGGGGGAGCCCTAGAAGAGGCTGGGAGCAGGAGACAAGGAGCTGGCCTGGCTGACGGACAAGGTACAGCAGGAGGAAAGTGAGGTTTTCCGGACAAAAGGAAATACCCAAATACTCGGTGAGGGGGGTGGTGGAAGAGGGCAGGCAGGCAGCAGGGGAAAGTCTGGCTGGAAAGAAGCTGGGGCCACTTGTGGCCCTGAGCCTGGACCCCATCCCTGCCTGCAGAGGAGGGGAGCCACCAGGGCCCCAAGGAGGGTGAGGTGCTGGTGGGCCATCAGGGCAGCGTGCCGGCTAGGGCTGGATGGCGGCAGTGCAGCTGGGATGGGGGCAGGGCTTCAGGATAGGTACCCTGGACACCCCAACCCCCAGTGCAGAGTGGCCCGAGGCAGCACCCAGAGTGGCCAGTTTGGGGCCACAGGCAGGGCAGGAAGCTGGGCTCTGTCGGTTCCGAGACCACAGGCCACGCCGGGGGCCTGGCACAGGAGCTGGAGGGCGTGGGGACAAGGACAGAGGGGCACCTTCCCAGGGTAGCCGACTTAACCCTCAGGCTGGCAGGTGGCCCAGTGGTCCCGCACAGCCTGTGTGGGGCTTCTGGAAGCTGCAGTTCCCCTCCGGTCACCCTGCAAAGCAGGCGCTGTCCACAGGTAAGTATCAGGAGCCACCACCGCCACTTGCAGGAGTCAGGCAAAGCCCACCAGTCCTGGTGGCCAGATCACGGAAATTCTACTGCAGGCGGCACAAGGGTCGAGGAAGTCAGGGCCAGAGTGCCTGCCCCACAGCCAGCACCGCCCTCCCACCCCTCCTCCAGGGCCGAGAATGGCCACCTCTTCCTTCTCTCTAGAGACACACCGCACTTGCATCTCTGTTGTTTCGCTTAGCCCTGAAGCACGTCTTCTGTCACACACACCCTTGCACACTCAGACTTAAATGTCAGTACGGACATCACTCGCGTCCACATCTTGACCACCACCACCCGCCCCTGCCGTGTTTTGGTCCCTGAACCGGCCGGGCAGGAGGGTCCCTTCCCTGGATTCACCACATCCGTCCTCTGGGCTTCACCGAAGCAGCACTTCCCGGAAGGTGTCAGTTTCAGGTACGGCCTCCCCACACCCAGGAGGACTAGGGATCCCAACTGTTGCCTCTGGGACAGGATTTGTAAAGGATTCAACCAGAAGGAAAGACAACCACCCAAGCTGCCTTGGGCTCCCATCGGGAAGCACCACCCTCCTGGACTCTGGGTAGTGAACACACACGTGTGACCCAGACGTTCAACTCCATTTGTTCTTGGATTTAAAACTCAAAAACCCACTGGGACTTTGAGATCACTTCCAGAAGAGCTTCCAAAGCAAAGAAGCTTGTGCTCTGAAAGAGCAAGGTGATGGAGCAGGTATGGGGCAGCATAATTGAATTAGCCCAGCTGCGGATGAAATGTCAATATTTTATTAACTTTTCTTGAGAAAACACTGCTGTCTTTTGTTCACTGTCAGCCCTGGTTCTGTCTCTCCCGGACGGTTGGGCTGGAGGAGTTTGGTGGTAGCCACTGATTTCCCTCCCCCTCCCGCCTCCCCGATCCCCGCCCACCCCTGGGTCGGATTGGATATAAAGTTAACCAGGGTCAGACACGAAGGTGCTTCAAAGGCCATTTGGAGCTCTGGGTTATATTTTCATCTGAGTGACAAGAAAATGAGACCACTTTTGCAGTTCAATTTGCTTCAAAATAGCTTTGCCAGCAAAAGCACTCTTTCCTCCCACAAGGGAATGGGCATAAGCACACACACACACCTACACATGTGTGTACAGAAGCACACGTGTGCGTGTGCATGTGTACACGTGTGCACAGATGCACACTCAAAGGCATCGTCTGGCCCCACAGTGAACCTGCCCCACCAAAGGGAAGCCACGCCCACCACAGCTCTGGATGCCCTGGTCACCGGCTGCAGCTCAGACAGAGGAGGGCTGACAGAGGGAGCAGGCAGGGCCTGGGGGAGATGGAAAGCTTTCCTCCGGGAAGCGGGGACACAGGCACAGCCCACTTTCCAGGCCCAACCCCCTAAGGTGGGGGCTGTGGGAAGGTAGGGCCTGGGGAGACAGAATGTGATTCTCAGGCGCTGCTTTCTGCATCCACAAGAGACCACACGCCACCGTGCCAACACTGTCCAGGAGCAGAAGGGGCCCAGGACCTTGGAAGCCAAGCTTCAGATGCAGAGGCAGTGGAGTGAACCCGGCAGGGGCTGCCCCCGTCAACGCTCACAGCCCAGACCCAGGCGGCCTCTCCAGCACCACCATGGGCCCACCCCCAGGGCCATGCAGGGTGGGACACAGTCACGGAAGAGATGTGCTCAGCCTTCGGCGGAGGGGAAGGGGGTCACCTGACCCCAGGCCAAGAGCTCAGGGCCCCGGTGATGCTCGCTCACCTGACTAGCTCCGTGCTATTCCATATCACCCCCAACTAGACATCCCAGAGAACCCCCCAGCCAATACACGTCATATTCTGGGGTCTGCCTGTGGCGGGGGCGAGGCTGTGATATCCCAGGATGGGCACCTAGCCAGAGAGAACCGATCACATCATCAGAGGCTTGAGGACAGTGCACCCCTGGTCCAGCTTCCGCATCTGAGGTGCCTGCCCTCAACTCAGATTCCAAAAGCAGGACCCCTCAGAGCCCAGAGGAGCAGAGAGGGGCTAGCCATGCTTAGTCCCCAGAAAAACAAATACTTCACAATGCCACTCACAGTTCAGTTCAGTCATTCAGTCATGTCTGACTCTTTGTAACCCCATGAACCGCAGCACGCCAGGCCTCCCTGTCCATCACCAACTCCTAGAGCTTGTTTATACTCATGTCCATCGAGTCGGTGATGCCATCCAACCATCTCATCCTCTGTCACCCCCTTCTCCACCTGCCTTCAGTCTTTCCCAGCATCAGGGTCTTTTCCAGTGAGTCAGCTCTTCACATCAGGTGGCCAAAGTATTGGAGTTTCAGCTTCAACATCAGTCCTTCCAATGAACACCCAGGACTGATCTCCTTTAGGATGGACTGGTTGGATCTCCTTGCAGCCCAAGGGACTCTCAAGAGTCTTCTCCAACACCACAGTTCAAAAGCATCAATCCTTCAGTGCTCAGCTTTATTTATAGTCCAACTCTCACATCCATACATGACCACTGGAAAAACCATACCTTTGACTAGATGGATCTCTGCTGACAAATAAATGTCTCTGCTTAGACAGAAATATGCTGTCTAAGTTGGTCATAACTTTCCTTCCAAGGAGTCAAGTGTCTTTTAATTTCATGGCTGCAGTCACCATCTGCAGTGATTCTGGAGCCCAAAAAATAAAGTCTGACACTGTTTCCACTGTTTCCCCATCTATTTGCTATGAAGTGATGGGACCAGATGCCATGATCTTAGTTTTCTGAATGTTGAGCTTTAAGCCAACTTTTTCACTCTCCTCTTTCACTTTCATCAAGAGGCTTTTTAGTTCTTCACTTTCTTCCATCTGCATATCTGAGGTTACTTATATTTCTCCTGGCAATCTTGATTCCAGCTTGTGCTTCTTCCATCCTAGCGTTTCTCATGAGGTACTCTGCCTATGAGTTAAATAAGCAGGGTGACAATATACATCCTTTTCCTAGTTGGAACCAGTCTGTTGTTCCATGTCCAGTTCTAACTGTTGCTTCCTGACCTGCATACAGGTTCTCAAGAGACAGGTCAGGTGCTCTGGTATTCCTATCTCTTTCAGAATTTTCCACAGTTTATTGTGGTCAACACAGTCAAAGGCTTTGGCAATAAAACAGAGATAGATGTTTTTCTGGAACTCTCTTGCTTTTTTGATGATCCTTCAGACGTTGGCAATTTGATCTCTGGTTCTTCTGCCTTTTCTAAAAGCAGCTTGAACATCTGGAAGTTTGCAGTTAATGCATTGCTGAAGCCTGGCTTGGAGAATATTGAGCATTACTCTACTAGCATGTGAGATGAGTGCAATTTTGTGGCAGTTTGAACATTTTTTGGCATTGTCTTTCTTTGGGATTAGAATGAAAACTGATCTTTTCCAATCCTGTGGCCACTGCTGAGTTTTCCAGATTTGCTGACATATTGAATGCAGCATTTTCACAGCATCATCTTTTAGGATTTGAAATAGCTTAACTGGAATTTCATCTCCTCCACTAGCTTTGTTCGTAGTGATGCTTTCTAAGGCACACTTGACTTCACATTCCAGGATGTCTGGCTCTAGGTGAGTGATCGCACCATCGTGGTTGTCTGTATCATGAAGATCTTTTTTGTACAGTTCTTCTGTGTATTCTTGCCACCTCCTCTTAATATCTTCTGCTTCTGTTAGGTCCATACCATTTCTGTCCTTTATTGAGCCCATCTTTGCATGAAATGTTCCCCTGGTATCTCTAATTTTATTGAAGAGATCTCTAGTCTTTCCCATTCTGTTGTTTTCCTCTATTTCTTTGCATTGATCACTGAGGAAGGCTTTCTTCTCTCTCCTTGCTATTCTTTGGAACTCTGCATTCAGATGGGAATATCTTTCCTTTTCCCCTTTGCTTTTTGCTTCTCTTCTTTTCACAGCTATTTGTAAGGCCTCCTCAGACAGCCATTTTGCTTTTTTGCATTTCTTTTCCTTGGGGATGGTCTTGATCCCTGTCTCCTATACAGTGTCGCAAACCTCCGTCCATAGTTCATCAGGCACTCTGTCTTTCAGATCTAGTCCCTTAAGTCTATTTCTCACTTTGACTGTATAATCATAAGGGATTTGATTTAGGTCATCCCTGAATGGTCTAGTGTTCTGCCCCACTGTCTTCAATCTAAGTCTGAATTTTTTAATAAGGAGTTCATGTTCTGAGCCACAATCTGCTCCAGGTC
This sequence comes from Antilocapra americana, assembly GCA_007570785.1. NCBI lineage: Eukaryota > Metazoa > Chordata > Mammalia > Artiodactyla > Antilocapridae > Antilocapra > Antilocapra americana. Next base: position 701,302 of record ML664216.1, read on the forward strand.
TTGTTTTTGCTGACTGTATAGAGCTTCTCCATCTTTGGCTGCAAAGAATATAATCAATCTGATTTCGGTGTTGACCATCTGGTGCTGTCCATGTGTAATAGGGCCATCTCTTGTGTTGTTCTCTTGTTTTGCGTTCTCTTGGCAAAACTCTGTTAGCCTTTGCCCTGCTTCATTCTGTACTCCAAGGCCAAATTTGTCTGTTACTCCAGGTGTTTCTTGACTTCCTACCATTGCATTCCAGTCCCCTATAATGAAAAGGACATCTTTTGGGGGTGTTAGTTATAAAAGGTCTTGTAGGTCTTTATAGAACTGTTCAACTTCAGCTTCTTCAGCGTTACTGGTTGGGGCATAGGCTTGGTATTGAATGATTTGCTTTGGAAACGAACAGAGATCATTCTGTTGTTTTTGAGATTGCATCCAAGTACTGCATTTCGGACTCTTCTGTTAACCATGATGGCTACTCCATTTCTTCTAAGGGATTCCTGCCCACAGTAGTAGATACAATGGTCATCTGAGTTAAATTCATCCATTCCAGTCCATCTTAGTTTGCTGATTCCTAGAATGTCGACGTTCACTCTTGCCATCTCCTGTTTGACAACTTCCAGTTTGCCTTGATTCATGGACCTAACATTCCAGGTTCCTATGCAATACTGCTCTTTATAGCATTGGACCTTGCTGCTATCACCAGTCACATCCACAACTGGGTGTTGTTTTTGCTTTGGCTCCATCTCTTCATCCTTTCTGGAGTTATTTCTCCACTGATCTCAATATGCCCAGTAGCATACTGGGCACCTACTGACCTGGGGAGTTCATCTTTCCATGTCCTATCTTTTTGTCTTTTCATGGGGTTCTCAAGGCAAGAATACTGAAGTGGTTTGTCATTCCCTTCTCCAGTGGACCACATTCTGTCAGCCCTCTCCACCATGGCCCGTCCGTCTTGGGTGGCCCCACACGGCAAGGCTTAGTTTCATTGAGTTAGACCAGGCCGTGGTCCGTGTGATCAGGTTGGCTAGCTTTCTGTGATTGTGGTTTCAGTCTGTCTGGCCTCTGATGCCCTCTCTCAGTGCCTACCATCTTAGTTGGGATTCTCTTACCTTGGACTTGGGTTATCACTTCACGGCTGCTCCAGCAAAGCACAGTCGCCACTCCTGACCTTGGATGTGCGATGTCTCCTCTTGGCTGCTCATGGGCCGCGCAGCCGCCGCTCCTGAACTGCATTTAAAATTGCCCCTTTCGCAGAATCAAACCCTGGAGTGGCGGCAGCCATGGGTGGGGTGAGCGGCCAGAGAACAAAGCGTCAGTGGAGGAGACCTGTTGCAGGACTCTGTGCGGGGCACTCAGAGGGGTGAGAGGGTAGATCTGGTGTCTCAGTATCACGATACTCTTTAGAAAAGAATAAATCAAGAAACAGAACAGTAAGGCTAGCCTCCTTCAAAATGGGTAAGAAAGAAGGGAAGGGCAAGTGGTGCATTCCGGGTCACCTCGTGGGGGCAGGCCGTCACTGCAGATGGGGCCCAGGGCTGGAGCGGCTCAGAACCACCAGGACATTGGCCTCAGCCTGCAGCTCAGAGCTACGGTCAGGGAGCGAGCTCTCTGCTCCTGGGCACAGGGACAAGGTAGGAGCGAGGGCTCGATAGCATGAGATGGGGACGGCAGGCAGGCTGAGAGAGAGCACCCCAGGCTGGTAGGCAGGCTGCAGTCCCGGGCAGAACGAAGCCAGGACCCCGAGAGCAGGGCGGGGGACCTTCCTCCAAGCGCCCTGTTGCCCATCTTCTCAGTCGGGTGAGCTCCTGGGGGACCGCTGGTGCCTGACTCTGGGGCCCCGGGCTGCTCCTCTGCTCCACAATTGAAGGCAGCCTCCACCGCAGCACCTCTTTAAGGATGATGATGCTCTAGAGGAGGCTGTCCTCCACAGGAAGGCTTTATTGAGATTTCCATTCTCTGATTTCCTTCAGGACCGTCAGATCCAATATCTCAGAATTATAATTTTGGTTCCACCATTCAGAGCCACTTGGATTGTTCCATAACAATAATGCAAAAAAAAAAAAGAAAGGAAATTCATAACAGGACTGGCTGGGGACTAAAAATAACCGGGAACACATACACCAGCTTTGTCTGAGGCAGAGATAACAGCTCCGCTGGTAACATTTCCTCCACATTTTATACATTGATTTGTCTCAAAAACGAAATCATAAACATAGAAAATACCTGACATTATTTCCTCTGAGACAGAAGAAGAATCACAACCAGAACAGGGAGGTAATGACCACAGACCCGCAGGTCTCTGTCTGACTCCTGACCTCACACCTAACCCCGCGGGGCGCCCCCCTGGTTCTGGGGGTTCCCTTCCTGGTGCCGCGTCTCTGCGCCAGTGCAGATCAGCCCTGACACCCTGCGGGTCACGGACAGCCGCTGGGCAACCAAGCTCCGCGGACAAGACTCCTCGGGAAGGGCCTGGACACGCAAGGGAAGGGACCGCGCACGCCCTGGGGACCCACACTGCCTGAAACAGACCCCAGGGAAGCGCTGGGCAGTCAGAGTCCTCGAGAAGCTGACGTCCAGCCTCCGAGAACACCCCTGTCCCTCCTGTGCAACCCGGCCCACGCAGACCTTAACTGTCTGAGGGCCTTTCAGTTGATTTCAGGCTTGGGAGGACAAGGAAGCGGATGTACTGATGCCTGGAGGACGGGGGTTGGCAGTTAAGATTTTCCTCTAGGGTGGTCTCACTCCCGGCCTAGCCTTGGTCTGGGTCGGCCTTGGTCTGGGTCGGCCTTGGTCTGAGCGTGGCCTTGGTCTGGGCGTGGCCTTGGTCTGGGCGTGGCCTTGCTTTGGGTCAGCCTTGGTCTGGGCGTGGCCT